>JAVQJS010063303.1:0-13484 GCA_036024795.1 Galaxias rostratus | reverse complement strand
CCATTGTTTTCCTTTTCTCTGTAGCTGGCTATTACGGGACCGTAACATCAAGTTGAGGACGACCCATCCAGAATATACGGAGGCAGTTAATTCTTTTTTCGACAAACTAATTCCATTGTGTAAACCGCTGCTGGTGAGTCTATGGGAAAGCTGAATGTTAGAATGGCTGTTTACGTTAAAACATTATTATCCATTTCTCTATGAAATCTGTGTCTCAAATGGCTTCTGCTGTACTCCTGGTTTTGTTTGACAGTATAAAAAAGGAGGCCCCATCATTGCCGTTCAAGTGGAGAATGAGTATGGCTCCTATGCCACAGATGACCGATACATGCCTTTCATTAAAGAGGTGGGGATCTGTTTTTCTTTCGTTTTTGTAAAACTTGTTTGACTGTGTAGGCACTTGTTGTTGGGGCAACGTAATGCATCACAGAGCAGGACCTCCGGCGTTAGTTGTGCTCCCTCTCGGTTCAGTCTCTATGCCACAGCAACCGTCTGGACGTGGGCCAACCTCTGTTTCTTTCACTGGTCTGACCTGTAGACAATAAGGGTTCAGGCATAACAGTACACATGCTCTCTCAGGTGTCACCGCCCCACATCCCTCCAAGCTGTAGCTCGCACTACAGATGGAGATGATCCCTTCTGCACACGTCACACGCCGATGAAGAGGGCTGTTGTATCTGTGCGTGTGCGGTCGCATTGAGAATGTGACGCCATCTCTTTTTTGTTGTCAGGCTCTCCTGTCCAGAGGGATCAACGAGCTCCTGCTGACGTCGGACAACCGAGGGGGGCTGGAACGTGGAGGAGTGGACGGTGGTGTGGACTGTCACCACGGACCACAGTTCAACCATGGTTGATGCTTCACTATTGGCAACGTAGATGTGCGGTCCATAAGAAAAGGATGTCAAAACTTTTCTTTTTCTTTTCTTTTGTTTTTTTTGTTCCTATTAGTTTTCAAGACGATAAATCTTCAACGGCTGTCCTTTGGTGCCATCCAGTCTCTGGCAGACATGCAGGTCAGAAGAGGAGCCTCCTTATAACCGCAGGTCTTGTAAAGTGCGCCCTCTTGTGGTCGTTAAATACACGTCTCCCTGTTCTCAGCCCCAGAAGCCTCTTATGGTGATGGAGTATTGGTCTGGCTGGTTTGATGTCTGGGGTGAGCCTCACCACGTCTTTCATGCAGAGGGTAAGGGCCTTTTCTCTCACCTTTACCATCAAGGATAATAAGTGATCATACAATACTGTAAGATTCACTAAAGTATTGCACAGAATGTACTACCTCCATGATATATAATTATATACAGTGCAAAACACTAAAGAACACTTCTGCATATGCTATAGTCATCATATATTGTAGTATACTGTCATTCACTAAAGTACACTACAGCAAATACTTTGGTAATAATAAACACAGAGAGTTCAACTCAGTTCTCTTTTATTTAATAATACGAGGAAGTATACCTTGGTCTGAGTATGTGTGTGTGGTTAGCGGTACAGTTCAGTCTGTGTGTGTCCGTGTCTTGCGAGGCCTCTTCCGTCCGGTGACCACTCTCGTTCCGTGGCGCCCCCTCCAGACATGGTTTCCGTGGTGACCGAGGTCCTGGAGCGCGGCGTCTCCGTCAACCTCTACGTCTTTCACGGCGGGACCACCTTCGGCTTCCTGAACGGGGCGGTCGACACGGGGACCTACAAGCCACAGACGTGCAGCTACGGTACGTTCCGGAAACGCCCGTCGACGAACGGCGCCGAGCCCCGGGAGGGGGGGGGGGGGGGGATCTCCACGACGCCGGTAACCCACGGTAACCCGTCCGCGTCTCTTTCAGATTACGACGCTCCTCTGTCTGAGGCGGGGGACTGCACCGTCAAGTTTCATCTACTGAGGGATCTGTTCCAACGATACCACCGTACGGTTTTACGAATACCTCAACGGGTGCTTTCACTTTTAAACTTGAAACTTTAGCTTTACGATCCATTCGTTTCTATTTCCCCGCTCCATCCAGGCGAGCAGCTCCCCGTGGCTCCTTGTGTTCAGGACCGGAGGGCCTACCAGCCGGTTGACATCCACCAGCACCTGTCACTGTGGGACGCTCTGCGCTTCACCGCGGTGAGCACATGACAAACTGTACATACTCTCTACTCTGTGTGACACACACTAGGTAATCTGGTGTCTTATCGCGCTTTGAGATCTTGTTCTCACAATGTGAAGCATTTTTCAAATAAAATGTGTTGTTGTTGTTATTAGTGTATGCCCTGTGTAATCCACAGTGTATAACAATTTCTGTTATAATAGCTCAAATTAAACTTGAATTCATGTTTTCTAGCCCATAAAGTCAACAAGGCCAGTGAACATGGAGAACCTTCCGGTGAATAATGGCAATGGCCACTCCTACGGCTACACCCTCTATGAGACAACCATCACCAGAGGAGGAAGTCTCAACTCCAGGGGAAACGTCAGGGACAGAGCTCTGGTGAGTGACAAATTAAAGAAGATCATTACATTTTTGGAACTGCTAGACATGTGGTTAGAAATCAAGTTGAATCAAATTTGACCTCTTCCAGGTTTTTGTGGAGAGACAATTTGTGGGTATTTTGGACTATAAAACTCTGGAGCTTGCTGTGCCTGATGAGAAGGTATTGTGTTGTGCGTTAGTGTGGAAAGTAGTTGCAAACGTTTTCTAATTGCAGCTTACTAATACCTCATATCACTTTACTGGTGTTGGTAACATAAATCAAAAAAATTCAACAGTGAGTCTAAGACTCTAAGACCACCAACAAAGTTATTTATTAGAGAGAGATTAAACCTGATCAATGGCCCCATTCAGTTTCAAGAAAACAAAACATTAATGAGTAGCTTACCTTGTGAAATATTTTTAACTGCTCCAAATTGCTTTTTTTTTTTTTCTATCTCATGTTTATTTATTTCCAACTGAAGGCTGAGCGAACGCTATCTTTACTTGTGGAGAACTGTGGGAGAGTGAACTATGGTAAAGCTTTGGACGAACAACGCAAAGGTATTCTCTTAACATACGAGAGAGAGAGAGAGCGAGAGAGAGAGAGAGAGAGAGAGAGAGAGAGAGAGAGATTTCCGTCACAGGGTCTTACTTAATCTTTCCACCTATTGTTTTGTTTTTCTGCAAGGGATTGTGGGAGACATCGCATTAAATCATGCAACCCTGGAGGGATTCTCTATTTACTGCTTGGACATGAATCCAAGCTTCATTAAGAGGTCCTACCCAGCCATTTATCCTCATTGAGACCTGGTTTTGTTCAGAGTTTATAATGCATAGACTGCTATACGTATATTAGTGGTTTTCTTGTCATGCAATACATAGCAACTCGTATGGACAGCGTACACAGCAACTTCCCTGTTAGGACGGACATGTGTTATGTCTAACTAATGAAGCCGATGAGTGTTTATGACTGATTTGGTGATAGCGATATTCCATGTTCCAGGCTGAGTTCCTCCCAGTGGAAGTCCGGCCACCGGAAGCCCTCGTTCCCTGGGTTCTTCCAGGCTAGGCTACATGTGGACGGCCCACCGAAAGACACTTTCGTCAGGTTGCCTGTGAGTTGTACGGCAGCCAGCCTACTCGCTCATCGATTTAACAATTCTTGCGTTATTGTTGTCATTATTCATTAAAGACAACACTTAGCTTCCTCAGAAATAGTCGTATATCGCCCCATAGTCCCATACATGTGTGTATTTCCACAGGGTTGGGGAAAAGGAGTGGTGTTTATTAATGGAGAGAATCTTGGACGCCACTGGTCAATTGGTCCTCAAACGTTTTTGTATCTACCTGGACCATGGCTTCAGAGCGGAGATAACCAGGTGCGCTTGACTTGTGTAATGGATGCTGTTTAAATACATGCCATTTGATAATGATAATGATAATAGCAGGGGCGGCACGGTGGCGCAGTGGTTAGTGCTGCTGCCTCACAGTAAAAAGGTCCTGGGTTCAATTCCCACCTGAGGGCCTTTCTGTGTGGAGTTTGCATGTTCTCCCCGTGTTAGCGTGGGTTTCTTCCTGGTACTCCGGTTTCCTCCCACATTCCAAAAACATGCAGGTTAATTGGTGACTCTAAATTGTTCGTAGGTGTGAATGTATGTATGAGTGAGTGAGTGAGTGGTTGTATGTCTATGTGTCAGCCCTGCGATGGATTGGCGATCTGTCCAGGGTGGACCCTGCCTCTCGCCCGAAGTCAGCTGGGATAGGCTCCAGCCCCACCGTGATCCTGCATAGGATAAGCGGTTCTGATAATGGATGGATGGATGAATAATAATAATACATTATATTTATAAAGTGCTTTTCAAAACACACAAACCCGTTGTGCAAAGTAAGAGTAAACAAAAATAAAGCAAAACAATTCGCCGGTCCAAAGGGACACAATTAATAAACACAAAGTAACAAACATTAACTCACTCATTTACACCTACGGACAATTTAGAGTCAATCAGCCTGCATATTTTTTGACGTTTGCGACTTTTGAGTGCCTATTTTATTTATATCTAATGCACACGACTGCATTGTGCACGCATACATTCTAAAAATTGATGTTTTGTTTTTCAGATAATTGTGTTTGAGGAACAAAGAGCCAATGAGAAGATATTATTTGCAGAAAAACCTGATTATGGAAAAACAATAGATGTTTACAAACTGCCATTCTGTAGCCTGGTGTGAAATAATAGTTACAAACAAACAAGACATGTATTTTATGTTTATTGGTTAGATTCTTAAATATATGTAAAATATAATGATTTAAACTAAATTAATGTGTGTCTCATCATTTTATCTTACATACTTTTATCGATGCAGTAGCCGGTATTTATTTTTAAAATATTTCAATTTTGTCCAAATTTAATTCTGCAGTCGATTTTCCTTTCCCTGAATAACATCGTTTACGAGCTGACACGCCCCCACTGTGTCCTATTGGATGAAATGCTTGCACATCATTGAAGGAAATCCGTCTTTCACAAAACCCGGTAGTAGCAGTCTACGACAGTATTTACAGAGAATAACACCGTCCGTGTCAAGTACGGACGTACGGTGACTGACAGCAATAAGGAAGTGCATTTATAGGTCATTTCAAGTGTAGCTGCAGTTTTATTTCTGTGTGGATTTTTTTGCAGAACATGTGTTTGACACAACCTACTTACAATATTGGAGATGTGCAAATGTGAAATGGATAGAAGTTGTGGCACCACAGTAGCCTGCACGAGGCAGAGTTGCTAAGGCTCAATTGACAAGAACATAAAGATTTTTTTTTTTATTCGACTTTTTGTTTTAAATACATACAACTTCTAGATTGAACGATGGATATTTTGGGGGACGTTTGCACCCTCCTGAGCTGCTCAGTTGGCTTGGTCTTTGGAGGACTGCTTTTTGCAGCTTACAAACTTGGCTTACTTTATCAATTGTGTCACAAGGTAAATGTATTCTTCATCGAGGCTGATGCATTGTATTCTATTTCCATGTTCCTCTTTTCTTTTACTCTATAACATGCTAGTAATTTCTTCTGCTAAAAAGGCCCTATGCTCCATAAAGATATATTTTTATACATGGACAAGTACTTGGTCTGTGATATAATAATTTGCATCAGTGGGTGAAAGGTTACCTAGTGCCTTGGAGATTCCATGTGTAGAATAGGACAGGAGGTAAACTTTGAACAACCTTGGCTTGTGGCTATCTAATGCAATCATAACAACTACTTCGCGCAATACTCTGTAGGGTCTTGCCCTACGTAGATTGTAGGGGTCAGGTCACGGCAAATCTGCTGTTCAGGGTGAAATATACTGATCCGCCAAAACATAAAAACTGCTGACAGGTCAAGTGAATAACCTTGGGTGGGATTTATTAGGCAGTAAGTAAACATTCAGTTCTTGAAGTTGATGTGTTAGTTCTGGGAGAAATGGGTAAGTGTAAGGATCTTTGCGACTTTGACAGGGTCTACATAGTGATGGCTAGATGACTGGGTCAGAACATCTCTAAACATGTTAATATGGGCTGTGGTAGTGAGTCAGAACACACAGAACATCGCAGCTCGTGAAGGTGGCCTGATCTGATAAATCAGGTCTTCATTTAGGTGATGTTGATGGCCGGGTGCTTGTGCTTGGTTACCTGGGAGAAAAGAAGACACCAGGATGCACTATGCCCTTACCAGTCACTAACAGTTCATCTGGAGTTGGTTTGTGTGTCCTATGTGTGTGAGCAAGATATTATAAATGTCGGGTGAGCAAGTCTGGCACAAATTGGCTGCCTTTGTATCCATCAGACTGAGTGTTTGACCTCTAGTTATTGATAGCTGTTGATCCATTGTTTGTTCTGTTGTATTATTTGGTGACCTAATTGTGTAAAGCGCTTTGAGTGTCGTAGAAGGCACTAAAAACGAAATAAAATGAATTGTTATTATTATTATAATTATTATTATTATTATTATTATTACTATGGGAAGAAGGCAAGCTGATGGAGGCGATGCTCTGGGGAATGTTCTGCTGGGAAACCTGGCGTTCATGTGGATGTTACTTTGACTTGCACCACTTACTTTAACATAGTTGCCGACCAGGCACCCCTTCATGGCAACGAGATTCCCTGAAGGCAGTGGGCTCCCTCAGTCGGATAATGTGCCCGGCCACACTGTGAAACATCTTCAGTGATGGTTTGAGGAACATGACAAAGAGTTCGAGGTGTTGACTTGGCCTTCAAATTCCCCGGGTCTCAGGCTGATAAGGCGTCTGTGGGATGTGCGGGAACAAAGAGCCCAGGCTTTGGAAGCCTCACCTCTCAACTTACTGGACTTAAAGGATCTGCTACTGTTGTCTTTATGCCAGGTACCGCCGGACACCTTCAGAGGTTTAGTGGAGTCCATGCCTCCTCGTGTCAGAGCTGTTCTGGTGACACGAGGAGGACCTTCATGGTATCAGGCAGGTGGTTTCATTGTTTTGGCTGATCGCTGTTTATAACTTTTACCGGGGCAAAAGCAACAGATAACCTGTTGCTTTTTGTGTTGCGTCATGTCATGTGTCTTTTCCAGCTTTGAAATTCAATCATGTTCAGTGTTCATCTCTTGCCCGCCAGTTTCATCGCTTGTTTTCGGATAGGAAACATCCACTGTACGAATCCGTCTCCTCCCCTCAGACGGAGACCAAGAGCCCGCGTCACGGCGGCGAGAGCGTGGCAGAGGTCCTCCGCGCCCACGGCGTCCGGTACGTCTTCACCCTGGTCGGGGGTCACATCTCGCCCATCCTGGTGGCGTGCGAGAAGCTCGGCATCCGCATCGTGGACACCCGGCACGAGGCGACCGCCGTGTTTGCAGCTGACGCCGTGGCGAGGCTCTCGGGTATAATCTTCTAGATGGAACGCGTTTGCCTTGTTTCTGATTAAGTCGTTCTTTAACTCGCATGGGCCCAGGGTGTAACCACGCTGTGTAGACAGTCCTCCTCTGGAGAGCAATAGGTCACTGGATAACTCCTGTTTACCTTGCCTGCTCGATGCAGCCACACAAAGGCGTTGTTTGTGCCCCCCCCCCCCCCCCTCCCCAGGTACTGTTGGTATAGCAGCAGTGACAGCAGGACCCGGCCTCACCAACACAGTGACGGCAGTGAAGAACGCTCAGATGGCCGAGTCACCGCTGCTTCTCATCGGAGGCGCCGCCAGCACCCTGCTGCAGGTCGGGGAAGTTCACCGGGAACTCATAGCACCGGCTCGGGTCTTAACCAGCGCTTTGTCTCTGCGTTGTTTGGGACTAACTCTGTGATTCTGACTGTTTTGGCAGGGTCGGGGTGCCCTGCAGGACATAGATCAGATGTCGCTCTTCAAACCTCTTTGTAAGTTCTGTGCCTCCATTCGGACCATCAGAGAGATAGTACCAACTGTACGCAAAGCTCTGGCCATAGCCCAGTCTGGAACCCCCGGACCCGTCTTCATAGAATTCCCCATTGACACCCTCTACCCCTTTCATCTGGTCTCCAAAGAATTTGGAGTGAAAAACCCACCCAAAGGTCTGATGGGAAAAGTAGTCACATGGTAGGTGTTTCTGCATAGTGCAGTGCTCAGTAGTATTTCAAAGCATTGTATGCTATGTTTTGTTTTTTCCACAAGGTACCTGCAGAACCATCTAACCAACTTGTTTGATTTATATGTGCAGTGCTCTGCAGTATTTCAAAGCATTGTATGCTATGTGTTTTTTTCCACAAGGTACCTACAGAACCATCTAACTAACCTGTTTGCTGGAGCCTGGGAAAGCCGGGATTTGTTCCCTCTTCCTGTCAACATCCCCCAGGCTACAGGTGATCAGGTAGGGGGTCATCTCGGGCTTCCTCAACATTCAAGGTTCAAGGTTCAAGGTTCAAGGTTTTTTATTGTCATATGTCACATTGATTTTGTAGTGGAATGCAGGGAATGAATAGACTGTTGTAGGTACGGAAATGGACATTTGAAAGGATGTTAGTTCTATTAGTTAAGTCATTTCTTGTACGATGAAAAGAAAATTGCTCCCACGGTCCATGATGGAAACGTCAAATATCACAAACTAGCCCGTTGACTAATGAGTTCTTTCATTCCTGTAAGGCTGTTAGTAATCTACAAATCAGGTCGTTTTTTAAACATGCGCAAATGCATTTGGATCGTCAAGTGTGATCCTGATTGTAGGGCTGGGTAAAAGTTTATTTGAAAAGCAGAACTAGGAAATTCTGACCCCCTGTAGCTTTTCCCCCCCTGATGAAACGGTTGAGTATTTACCTTGCTTGAAGCTAGCATCTTTCAAATAGAACAAAATACTCTACGTTTACACACACACACACACACACACACATACACTCTCTCTCTCTCTCTCTAAATGATTGATGATCACTGATACATGTGCAGGTACAAAGATGCATTGAGCTGGTGAGCAAAGCAAAGAAACCTTTGATTCTATTGGGCAGTCAGGCTACGCTACCCCCGACACCTGTTGGCGACATCAGGTACTGCAAATCATCCAGGGGTTTCATTACACTCAACATATATTGAAATTAAGGCACACAAGTGCGTGTTAATGTTGATACATTTTATTACTAGAATTTGCTTTCCAACCACATAGTCATCAGGTTGTGCTACTGTTTGAAACAGAGCAAATTAACATAAAAGCCGTGGTGGAAGTGGTTCTACTTTGGAATATCAAGAACTACTTCTTGCCTGGTTACTATACGAACCTATTGTTCTCGGTGCATTCTAGAAAGGCTCTGGAATCGCTAGGCGTTCCCTGCTATTTGGGTGGGATGTCCCGAGGTATGCTGGGCAGAGATAATCCCATTCACATCCGACAGAACAGACGGGGTGCTTTGAAGGAGGCCGACCTGGTGCTTCTAGCGGGTGATCTACGCCTCATTTAGAGAATATCATATCATATTTTCACTGCAAGTGCATTACACTGAGATGTCTTCACACACTGTTTGATCTTTTTGCTTCTTAATATTTGCACCAGGCACTGTGTGTGACTTCCGGTTGAGCTACGGCAGGGTTTTGAACAGACGCAGCAAGATCATCGCAGTCAACAGAGACAAGACCCAGCTGCTGAAGAACTCCGACATGTTTTGGACTCCTACTGTGGCCATTCAGGGTCAGTACACAAACACAACGTAACTCTCTGTAAATGCATGTGAGAGGTTGAACGCGTGTCTCGTAGCATATTGAAAGGTCATTTTGCGTGATTTGTTTTTGTTTTCAGGTGACGCAGGCTCCTTTTTACTGCGCCTTTCCCAGGGCCTCAAGGGCCACAAGTGTCCGGAGGAATGGGCCCAGGATCTGAAGGCAGGAGATGTCACGAAGGAGAAGACAAACAGGTAAAATTAGATAGGACCTGCCTGATTGCCTGACTGACTGACTGACTGACAATTCATCCGTTCACTTTTGGTCTTTCAAAGGTGATGCAATCCTATGAACATGTCCTGTGACTACTGGATTTCTGCATTAAATACACGCATGCATGCATACATACTTACATACCAACATGCATGTATGTGCAATACCTACATTCGTATTGACCGGTTGCTGTACACATAAACGTGTATTCCTAATCCAGGTTCTGCTTGGCTGTGCTTTGTCCTCTAGGGCTAAGGCTGACGAGAAGACAGACCGCCACCTGAACCCTTTGAAAGTCCTCCACCACGTGGATGAGCTGATGGCTGAAGACAGCATCATCGTGGCGGACGGAGGAGACTTTGTAGGCAGCGCCGCTTACATCATGAGACCCAGAGGACCTCTTCGCTGGCTGGACCCGGGTTAGAAGCACACTGGATGCTCCCATAGGAAGCAGCATCACATACAGATACTTTACATAGTGGTTATCAGTTCTCTAACATAACACTTATGATACGCCATATCATTTTAGAGCAATTCTTTTTCTTCTTTTTTTTTTTTTTTTACCTGCCCTACGATTTTATTTATTTTTAATAACTATTCCATCTCCTACAGTGACTTACAGCGTTTATAATTCACTCACGATACTTGTTCCCAATGCAAATACATCAAATGAATGTGTGTGTTTTGGAATATTGATATGAACTCTTCTCCCCTAAAGGTGCCTTTGGAACCCTAGGAGTTGGTGGAGGCTTTGCCCTGGGGGCCAAGCTGTGTCGACCCGAGTCAGAGGTACGGCCCACCGAGCGTAGTCACGCGTTTGAGTAGGGCACGGCGTTTTACTCTCTCTGTGTGTTTCTCTACCCCAGGTATGGATCATATACGGGGATGGCTCTTTGGGGTACAGTGTGGCAGAGTACGACACGTTCACCAGACACAAGGTAAGCCACCCATCCATCCGTGATCGGAATCAACCATGAATAGACGCTGCTACTGGGGCTTAGACACAGAATCCCCCCCACTCCCTGGTTTTTTTTACCAGACTCCAGTGATATCCGTGGTGGGAAACGACGCGTGCTGGAGCCAGATCTCCAGGGAACAGGTGCCCATCCTGGGCAGCAATGTAGCCTGCGGCTTGGCATTCACAGGTGTGCTTCACAGTGCATGGACATGCTTCATTATCTATAGAAAGCAGTGTAATTTAGATACATACGAAATTGTATGTATATATAAACCCTCATTTTGTATTGTAATTTTTTTTCTTTTCTTACGACTGCAATTACAGATTTTTAACAATATTTGTACACACTGGTTATGGTGACTTAAAGAGTTTATGGTCACACTGAGCGTACAGTTCTATATACGTGTATACTGCATCCGTCTCTTTTTTCCATTGGACAGATTATCATACGGTTGCCGACGGTTACGGAGGAAAGGGCTACCTCATTGGGCGCGAAGACGAGGACAGGATAGAGCACATCGTCAAAGAAGCCCAGAAAGAGGCCCTGCAGGGCAGAGCGGTACTCCTCAACGTGCTGATAGGGAAAACCAACTTCCGAGAGGGCTCCATCTCCGTGTAGCGCCCGATCCACACACCACCGGCCCAGCCTCTGTGGGGGCCTGCCTAGCTCACAACCAAGCCATTAAACACCACAGGCTAGAATCCCAAAGCTCCGTGTGCTGTATGAGTGCTGGCTCTCTTGAAGGGGCTACAGGTAAATGTGATGGGAAGGTGCTTTGCTGAAGGGGACATCGAACTATTCAGGGCCTCTTCGGGTCCTCAACCTTTCAACAGCCTGCTATATACAGGTGTGTTGAGTACCTGGAGTTTCACACCTTTGTTTTTTTACACGTTTATTGCTTTGATTTTGAAACCGATTATGAAAGCTCATACGTTAGTTGCAATATATTTGAGAAATTAGGATATGATTTATTCATCAAACACTAATCTGTATTTTTTGTAAGTTTAAATCCACTAATTGAATTGGTTTCAACACAAAGTATTCAAGAGTCATAGACCTCTTGACATTATGTTTTTGAATCTCGCTAGGATTGAAAGCTTCACTCAAAACCGCTTTAATATAGTTTTCAATACCAATTCTTCGATGTTCTGCAGCTCCACATCTTAGTTGAAACTTGCGAGAAATATTTGAAATGTAAAGCTATCTCATACAGAGTCACATATGCCTTTAACCATTGAATGTAGGTCTCAATGCTGTACATGTTTCACCACTATTCATAAAGGATGTACTTACTACACATATGCGGAAATAACGCAACAACACGCAGTAATTGAAATGGTTTGTATACAACTTCAACGTGTCACTGCTGCAAATAATATTTTGTTTGCTAATCAGTATGATAAATAATATTGGCTGTTTTTTTACATGTTAAATTGACTTGGAAGTTTTGACTTCTAATAAATATGCACCTTGGTCAAATTAACGGGCTTTGGGAATATAATCTGACACTATATTGCAAGCAATTTAGTTTGAAAAGGGATTGACCTGTGTGTTTTCATAAATTTGTGCCTGACTATAGACGATGCCGTGAACATGTATTAAGATATGTAAATACTGGGAAAATTCAAATGGGTGTGATTATGATGGCCTGTGTTTAAAATGAATAAAAAACAGTTATGGCTTGAATTTAGATTTTTTTCTTGTTACATGCTATTTTAATTTAAACACGCAGTTATGCACCATGAACAGTTTCGATATATGATACAATTATGATCAGCGAATAGCACTATTGCAACTAAAAGGCTGACACACTGTAAACAGCTGGTGCCCGATCGCCCACACCATATATACACTATGTATAACCTGCTGTAAAGCACTAACTTTAAATAGTTCAAAGTAAATTAAGTATGATAATTCTCTATTCTATTGGGCTGATGTCTCTTTATCTTAGCAGCCAATTTGAATGCAAAGATTAGATATAGATTTTCCGCAACCTTTGGTCTATACTGTGTACTCTCTTGGATGCCGTTTTGTTCTTGCTCAGTAGATGGAGCACTAACATTACTTCTAAGGAGCCTCGTAGTTAACCTTCGTATTTTTAGCCACGTCAGTCTTTCCATAAATTGCTTATTCCTATCACCAGAGGACATTAATATTTCTTTGAAATGTTTACCTCTTAAGCATAATAGTCATACGAAAATATAAGTTACACTAAGAAGGAGGGCCAGTAGATAACAGGCCAAATATAGATCTAACTTGCTGATGCACCACATTCAGCATGCATATGGTTTTTGCATGATTGGATGATGTGTCAACTAGTCTGGCAAGGCATGTTTGTTTTTTTGGGAACTATGTAATGCTAAGATGGAAAACAGATCGATAGTTAGATGAAAACTAAATGTGTAAGTGTTATGACATTTGACCAACATCGCAAGAACTTTAATTTCAACTTCTTTACGATTTTATGACTTTTTGTTTTGTTTTCAACACTATGTGTTAACAGAACATCATTCATGACCAACTTACTGCTAGCTTAAATTGAATATGCTTTACATTTTTCATAGCATATTAAATACATTTATGGTATTCCCCCCCAATTGATTTTCATGCATGCCTCTGTAACCAGGGGACTGCTGTTACAGCTACGGCAGATGCACTCATTTGCGGTTTGAGACATCAGTTTATGGAGGGT
>JAVQJS010063301.1:0-11946 GCA_036024795.1 Galaxias rostratus | reverse complement strand
GATCTGCGCAGCATAGCTGGACTCGTTGTCCTGCTGGGGCTGACCTGGGGCTTTGCCCTGTTTGCCTGGGGACCACTCTACCTTCCCTTTATCTACCTCTTCACCATCTTCAACTCTCTGCTGGGTAAGACGCCATACACACCTGCTATTGGTGCTTACTCATTGGTATCATTTTGTGGTATCATACTTCCGTTCTGGGACTATTCTTTGGACACACTTTTTTACCATGGCACTTTCAGATACAGTTGATTTTGAGTGGATAATGTCATTGCAGTCGATTGTTCGCTATGTAGTTTCTATCGAGTTTTTATATTTTTTGATATACATACAGTACTTTTACCTCATTCTTCACACAATACACCATAATGGCAATGCGAAAAATGTTTTTTTTTAGTTTTGCCTTTTTATTTAAAAATATATAACAAAGCAATCACACGTACATAAGTAGTACACAGTATTCACAGCCTGTGCTTAGTTGATGCACCTTTGGCAGCAATCATAGACCCAAGCTTTTTTTAATATGATGCCACAAGCTTGGCACACCGCAAGCTTGGCACACCGCAAGCCTGGCACACCGCAAGCATCTTGTGAGCAGTTTCACCCCTTCCTCTTTGTAACACCTCTCAAGCTCCATCAGGTTGCATGAGAAGCTTCGGTGCACAGACATTTTCAGATCTTTTCAGAGATGTTCAATCGGATTCAAGTCAGGGCTCTTTCTGGGTCACTGAAGGACATTCACAGAGTTTTCCAGAAGCCCTCCCTTGATATCTTGGCTGTGCTAAGGGTCGTTGTCCTGCTGAAAGTTTAACCGTGGCCCCAGTATGAGGTCAACAATGCTCTGGCGCAGGTTTTCATCCAGGATGTCTCTACATTACTGCATTCATCTTTCTCTCTACCCTGACTAGTTTTCCAGTTTCTACTGAAAAAAACGTCCTCACAGCATGATGCTTCCACCACCATGCTTCACTATAGGGATGGTATTAACCCGCTAAAGAGTGATGCCTCGTTTCCTCCAAACAGTACACCTGACATTCACTCCAAAGAGTTAAAAATTTGTCTCATCAAACTTCTTCCATCTACTGACAATGGAGGCCACTGTGCCCATTGGGACCAACTGTGAGACCTTATATAGATAGGTGTGTACCTTTCCAAATAATTTCCAATCAACTGAATTTACCACAGTTGGACTCCAACTAAGCTGTAGAAACATTTCATGGATCAACTGTGGAACCAGGGTGCACCTAAGCTCAATTTTGAACTTTATGGCAAAGGCTGTAAATTCTTATGTACTTGCTATTTGCAATTTTGCAAATTTGCAAAAATCTCCCAAATCATTTTCACATTCTCCTTATGGTACATTGTGTGTGATTTTGAGGAACATTAATTTAATCGTTTTTGGAAGAAGGCTTTACCATAAAATGTGAAAAAAGTGAAGCACTGTGAATACTTTCCTGGTGCATTGTATATTCATTTATTTAAATTTTTAAATGCAACTGTGGTACATCTATTCACCCATATATCCAGGCCTAAACATACAACCTGAAGGTGGTGCTTGCCATTTTACATAGTGAGAATCCATTTCTATGTCTCCTAGGACTCTTCATATTTGTTTTTCACTGTGCTGTGAAGGAGAACGTTCGCAGGCAGTGGAGAACCCATCTGTGCTGTGGAAGTCTACGTTTGGCTGAAAACTCAGGTGGAAGCTAAAATCTGTTTCTCTCATATAAATATGGCAATCATAATAAATGCCCCATGCAATATACTGTGAATGAACAGACTGATAATTAAATTGAGCATTTGCTTTCTTCTTTTCAAAGACAGTATCTGCATGTTTTTTGTACTTCTTATTGCAGAGTGGAGTCGGACAGCCACACAAAATCCTAAAAAGCTTTCCGTCAACACTGCAACCACCTCTGCTTTCAGCCCATCCTCTCGAAGCCCCTCCGTCAGCAGTAATGTCACAAATAGCAGCGGCGAATCAGGTTATCTTTAGCAACAGTTGTTACGTTCAGTCAGACTTTAAATTATTTGTAGTCAAACCCTTTTTACAAAGCTCAAACTTTGAATGTATTATTTTCTCACACCGTGTTTTCCCACCTGCAGGGTCGTCAGGCTCTGTGTTTGCAGACAGTGGCATTTCCGATGGTTCTCATGGTGACGTTGTCCTCAACGAGATACACAGTCGCCAAATCACAACAACAAATGATGTTCTCTGACGATAGTAACTTGTATGCTTTGCTGTACATGGATGGGATTGGTGGTGCCTTATCAGCACAGCTACCCTTATAGATGGACCGAAAGTCACAACCCGTCTAAAGGGTGAAACTGGATAAAACATCCAAGTTCAAAGGAGCAGAATTGTTGAAGATCTGTTGCAGTACATGTAGCCTACCTAATGGATATGAATGGAGTACAGACTGATCATATGTCTACCACGAGCTTGCAAACAACATCCAAATGAGGCAAATGTACAGACGATATGCAAAACCTGTCTCACTGGTGAATTTTGTAGCTGCTTCCAGGTAGTTCAACTTTATAGTGTATTTATTATATTTTCCATAATTTTTTATTGAGCTGTGATATAAACCCTCTTGATGGAAGCATACCCTTATTTTAAAGGGAAAAGTAAATGTTTAAGCTTTACTAAAGTAGTTCAAAGCAGTGATCGTGCATTTGAAAGAAAGCACTAGTATTTGAGTTCAAGAATATACAACACTTCACATATGAACATTGCAATTTCTGATGGGTCATTTATAGAGTGTTAGATATCTTGGACAAAGTTCACGATGATGATAAGTGCTCTATGAATCCCTAATTTGAGTACCTTTAATCAACACCAGGTTATTTTCACAAGCTGTTCAAAACCAGGAATATGTTTATTTGTATATTGAATATGTATATGTTTATTTATCAGTAGTTTTCTAATGTATTGAGATTAATAATTAAATTGACCCGTTTAGAGGGAGAAATAATTCAAGTCTGTGCAGCTTTGTTCTTGTGTAGTTAATCTTTTGCAAATTGCAGCATCCTACTCACCTCCTGTTTTTGATCACAGCCCTCGGCAAGATCCAGAGGTTGACACCTAAACTGTTTAGACTATAGTTGGTTTATATAGGCCGATCAGAAAATAGGTTCAACTTTGGATAGCTGCATGGGGGCTGCTTAGTTAGATACAAATACCAGACAGACACCTGAATATGCATTATGGGTATATAATAGCCAACTTGCTTGTCTTATCATCTTTAATTGCAGTCCTTAAAATAACTTCATTTTCAAGCTTTTTGAACAAAGAGCTATTGTAAGTATCCCTTTCTCTGTAAAATGGACATAGCATGACATATTTTAGTAAGAATTCCAGTAATCCTATGACTAAAATGGTCCCAAATAGCAGGCATGTACCATATAAAAACTACATAAAACCATAACAGAGAAAGTTAAACAGAAGTCTTGTATGATGAAACAACTTGAGTGCTTCATGTCCGAACTAATGACAGAGGTGACCTTCAATACACATACCATACCACCATAATTAGGACAAAAAACATCAGAGTGAAAGATCTGGTTGCTGCCCTCCTGGTGAACCGAGACACCCAGAATCCTGACACTAATGGCTCTGATGTACCAGATAAACACCACATAGGGAGCTGAGAGGTGTTTGTTTATCTCCACAATGTACTTTATTTGAACCAAAAGAGGTGTGGGCCCCAACAGCGTGGTGGCTCAGTGGTCAGCACTGTTGCGTTGCAGCTAGAAGGTCTTATGTTCAATCCCCACCTGACCCAAGGGCCTTTCTATGTGGACTTTGGTATTTCCTCCGGTTTCCTCCCACAGTCCTTAAGCATGCAGGTTGATAGGTGAATCTAAATTGTTCGTAGGTGTGAATGCTTGTGAGTTGTTGTGCGTCCCTATGTGCTCCCCCTGTCCAGGGTGTACCCGACCTCTCGCTCAATGTCAACTGGGATAGTCTCCAGTCCCCCCGCAACCCTGCATAGCAGAAGCGGCATTGCTTATATTAGTTATGTTTTTGGGGGTTTTAGTGTATACAAACACAGTGTGCATGTATACATACATATGCAAACATATCATAACACATCATGTGTGCTCCCTGTCTCTCCCTGTGTGAGCTATGATAGGCTCCAGAGACATTTCCCCAACCCCACCCCAAGACTCTGCAAAGGATAAGTGGTATAGCTTATGGACTGTAAATGAATGGATTTACAAACACAAAGGAAAGGGATAATTTATTGTTTGAATGAACGTTTTTAAAATCGTCGCTTAATTTTTTTTCACAATCTAGAACACAAGATTCCTACCATGAAGCAGTGTAAGCTCAAAATAAGCTTGCAGTATGACACTGCTTAGTAAGTCTCTGTTTGGTAGAAATTATTTTAGCTTTCTCCTGGAGCCATATTGGAGCCTGGTCGGAGGACAGTACCAACTGGACTGATCTGCAAAATTAGCCACACATGTAGATATCATACATCAGTATGATAGTATGATATGTATGATATCAGTCCTTGAAAATCCAGAAGCCACATTAGCTGGTGATTTGAAAAAAGTTTTATTTGTAACTATGTCCAAACCATATGTATATGTGTATGGTAATAAAGGCATTATCAAGACCACATATAGTATAGTGCAAGCTAAAACAACCTGATAATGAAGACTTGCGATTATGTGGGCCAAGTGAATGTGTGCAGAGTGGTCAGACCAATTTTACCATATGGATATTTATTATTTTTTATGTAATTCTCGGGCTACTAAAAAATAATACAAATTTGCCTTTATCTGACGATAATATAACTGTCTAATAATTATTGTGCATTCCTAATACTGTATCGACCCTTATTTTGTTTACTCATAATCCCATAATCACGGCAAAAACAGGCCAACCAAAGATTGTGCACAGGAGTTAACCGGCCGGTACCTGTTCAGGAGCAATATTAACAAAATCGAGCAAATTAAATGAAACATTAAAAAAAAAAAACACATCAAACACAGAGGAACTTACTCCAGCCCAAAAACAGAGCCTTACTACTAAAATACAAGTTGGTTTAGATTAGGGGTGGGCAAACTTTTTGACTCACGGGCCACAATGGGTTCTAAAATTTGACATGTAGGGGCCGGGCCAGAAACAGATGGATGGAGTGTTTGTGTGAACTAATACAAATTACATGTAAAAGCCATTACATGAGAGGATTTGGCCTGTAACATGTAGCAAAGCATAAATATGCAAGGCTCATTGTACAAATTGTTTCCCAAATGCATTAATTTAATTAAATTTCATTTGAATAAACACAGTAGAAAAACTCACGTTCTGTCTGAACAGTGTTGTAAGTAATTTGCTGTATTTCTTTGTGTTTCGAGTCGCCTCTTTCTGCATGGCAAGTGTAGAGAAATGAGCGAAAGATTTGTTTGCTATTTGTCTGGAGAATAAAGTTAGCTTAGATTTGAAGGCTGTAACATGTTTGTACATGTCGTGCACAAACTGATCTTTCCCCTGTAGTTTCACATTCAGCTCATTCAAGTGTGAAAATATGTCCACAGCAAACGCAAAATCACAAAGCCAGTTCTTGTCGCTTAGCTCAGGAAATTCATTGAATTTCCCCACTAACTCCAAAAAGGCGCCGATCTCCTCTTTCAGGTCCCACATCCGTTGAAACTTGTGATGGGTCATGCGCACAAGCATCGGTTCTGAGAGCCGGCTCTTTGTAGTGAATCAGAAGAGCCGGCTCGCATCGAGTGAGAGCCGGCTCCCAGTTTTTTTCCATTTGTTGCTTAGGTTTCACTTTCAGTGCTCAGTACCAGCTCAGGTTACGACAGAGCTTTGTTATGATTGGCCAGCATGGCGACCAGCATGCGGCATTCACGTGAGAATTAAGGATGGTAAACAGAGAGGGGGCGGGGCAGACACTCCACTTGACTCCACTGTGTGCGTTTTGCATTGTTGTGTAGTTTAACTATGAGTGACCCTAGAAAGTGAAGCAGCATCTGGCTGCAATTTAAAGATATTGGGAACAATGAAGCAGAGTGCCTTCACTGCCAAACAAAAGTCACTATAAGAGCAGGTTCCACCACAAACCTGCATAGACATACCAGAACTGTCCATCCTACATTGCAGTTAGAGGAGAGAGGGCAAGCCAGCTCACCATCTACTGATCCTGGTGTATCTTATACCCAAACAACAACTGCTGCAGCCTCTACTGCCATCCCCATGCGTGCAAGTATAACCCCTCCTACTGCAACTCAAAGCAAAATAATGACCCCAGTCAAACAGCACAACATTGATGATGAGTTGGCTGAAATGGTAGCTTGTGATTTTCAACCCTTTTCCATTGTGGAGGACAAAGGAATGAAAAACTTTGTCAAAGCCCTAAATCCCAAATACACTACCCAGTAGAAAAACACTTTACCAAACAATAATCCCAAAAACTATATCACACAGAACATGCATTATGGCATGAAGGGTGAAAAAAGCTTCATCAGTTGGTCTGACAACTAACTGCTGGACCTCCAAAACTACCAGCACTTTCATTTCTATCATTTGCCACTTTTTTTTAAGATTACAAGATGACATCTTGCCTTTTGGACTGCTTCAACTTCAATAGGTTTTATTGAGGACATTACTAATGTTAGCTTGAGTTTGGTTCTGTTCTGTGGATTAGTTTGAAGTTTATTGTTAATTTGTGCGACAAAAAAAGTTTAATTGAAATGAACAAAATGTAAGAGTGGTTTTGTCAAATAATAAATGCACAGAATTAGGCAATTATAAGGTCTCTCCTAAAAACACTGAAAGAAAAAGGGTTTTAAACACATAAAACATATTTTTTTTGCAAAGTTAGGGTAAAATATATAAGCTACAAAAGATCCTAAATTAAGAGCCGTTTGGGAGTCGAAAGAGCCGGTTCTTCTTTGGGAGCCGAGTCAAAAGAACCGGCTCTCGGAAAAGAGCCAAACTTCCCATAACTAGTTAAAACACTTTGCGGACACGAGAGTGGTACAGTAAGTCTTGATGATCTGCATCAGTTTCAACTTGATGTTGAGGATTCTTTTACGAAAGCAAAGTTTAAAGGAAAACATTACTATTTCAAACACATATCATTAATTCTAACCTATATATAATTATTAAAATACACCAATTGTAAATCTTCATTAACTTCATGTAGACTGAAAGATTTAATAATAATAATAATAATAATACATTAAATTTATAAGGCGCCTTTCAAGGCACTCAAGGTCGCCGTACAGCAATATAAAAAAACAATTATCATTATAAAAATAAAAATGAAAATAAAAAAAAATTATAATAAAAAAAAAAGATTTGACGACTTGATAGTGTTGCTTAGCTCGTGACTGACTCTAGTGCGAGCCCTTTCGCCCGCGAAACGGAATGTAGCGAAATTGAGGCATTTGGAGGTTTGCCTGTGTAGCTACAAATTAAACAGTTCCTAAAACTATCCCCTCTCCATACCATAGCAACTCTCAGAAAATCCCTCCAAAAACGTATACCTCTATATTTTTATCCCAAACCAAAGAGAACCGTATTCCCAAAAAAACACATTCTGTCACGAAGTCACATCGAGCTACGGATTCCATTTACTGACTTTGGCCATGCAGCAAATGGAGGCATTTGGAGGTTTGCCTGTGTAGCTACAAATTAAAGTTATTTGCCCCGTTGTTCGACAGATTGTTTATACTGAATATTGTACATGTTCAGACATCTCTCTTCTTAATATTTCAACAACTTCACCTCCTAAAGCCCTCCTTCTGCCCCCAGCCCTCAAAGTTATTTCATTTATGTGGGTAAAGAAGGTTACGACCAACCACACATGCTATTGACGTTCGCTAATGTGTAACCATAGGTTATTTAATAACAAAGGAAATGCTTTGAAAAACTGCCTGGTATTCTAAATGTAGACGTTTTGGAGGAAAGTACCTTTGCTTATCCATCTAGCGGTTGTAGTTGCAAACTGGCTAGCTAGTACCGCACTTTACCTGGCTAACGTTACAGAATCAGGAGGATGGCTCAGACAAACAGTACGCGAAATATATGTTACTCAAAAATGACGTTCTCTGACACCGCTGACAATTATAATTAATTTTTTCCACTAATAATGTGGGAAAAATATTTTGAACGTGGAATGTAAGTCGTGCGTTTTGAGACTTGTTGGCCGGCCATCTGAGACATGGCTTAGTGTACAGCTCATGGTTTATCAGATTATTATTTGTGTTGCTGTTTGAAAATATATTTTGGCATATTGACTACTACATCTACAGACGGCCCTCTCTTGTCACGTAGGCCTACCATTGAATGTCAACGTAAGGACATGAAATTTCGTGAAATACCTTTAATTCTTTATCGAATAGAATCCTTAAATGTGTGATTTAACTCGATGGTTGCGTGTTGTAAAATCTATTATGACATACATTTTGAGGATTCTAGGCTCACGTCACAAAGAGATTCTACGTTATATAAGCGTTTGATTGCGCTGTTATGAGTGTTAAGTTCCTTTTAAGTTAGTTATAAAGTCAAATAAAGACGAAGACATACATTTTGTCTGTCACATTTAAATTCCTGCTCGGAAGAAATCTGCTTGTTGCAGGGATATAGTTGGTGAATTTATTTGTTTTAATATATTGATCATTGGCGGGCAAGTTCTACTTGCACACAACTTTTAACGGTAGGCAAACTTTTGATTTTGGATTGCACATGGCTGAGGTAACAGCACTACCATCCAATTCATTTGAAACCATTATGTGTTCTTGTTCTATGGCCAGAGCCCAATACCTACTGACCAGGCAAACCCTTAAGGATGGGCAACATTTGCTGTGTACAGGTACTGATCACCTTCTTTTGGTTATCAGACAGGTCTAGATGCGGTGCAACAATTTATTGAGGTGTGTTCATGTTTTTTATCTCCACAGGTTGAAGCAGACTCAGATGATGAGGGGTTTCCGGCTGACACCATTGTCCCTGAACCTCCGTCAGTGCAGGTAGATCGTTTTTTCTTTTCTTTTTTAACACATGCACATCAAGCAAAACAGCAGCTGAAAATGCTTAAGTTAGGACATTTTAATTCACAAATGAACTTCAACAAAGAAAAACCTCACATAAAATATGACAAGAAAATACAATACAATCATAAATAAGATCAATGTTCAAATAATTTGCAGACAAATAATGGAAAGTGTGAGGATCCTTTTCCTCTGGGAACCTGGGGAGTAATTGCCTGTGGAAACAGACAGGTAGGTAATATTCAACTTACTGTTTCTCTGGCTAAGATTACAGCAGAATGTGTTTTTTATAAAGCCCACATGGTGGTCTTTGAATAGGTGGTGAAGGCAGAGACACAGGTTCCTTATGGACCCCTGCATGCCAATGTAAGTTTAAATTTAGCCAAACAGTGACAGGTAAAATAAATGGAAAAGCAACATTGGATGTTTTATGTTTTATTTGATTTATTACACAGGATGATCAAAGCCACAATGGTCAGGCTCATTATGAGCTAAGCTCATTAGCCCAGGACATGATCAGGATCTTTGCAGCCCAAGATAATCAGGTATGAACCGAACCCACGGTAAATGCAAGTACATTTACTAATGTGAAAGGTTAACCAGTAATGGCAAATCATATTGACTCCCAACAGAAAATGATTAATTAATTAATTAATTACTGCTGCAACAGCTTTATAGTACGTTTGATTCTGTCACAGAGCTTCTTCTCTGTGCCTGCTGGCCAGCCTGTGCTCCATTTAACTGAAGCTGGATGCATGCTGCTGCAGGACATGGCTAAACCCAGTCACCAGACTAAACAGGTAACCAACCACCTTTAACACAGAATCCCTCAAATACGCCCCTAATCTGTATGTTTCTATAGATTGACCCATGCATGGTTTTATAGATTAAATATCATTCTTTTAAATAGAGTAAAGTTCCATTTCCTCTGGGCTTGAAGCATGATGACATGGCATTGAGTAACAAACAGAGTGAGAGTGATACTCACTCCAGTCTGGAGGTTGTGCCTCTTGGATTTTGGAGTTCCTTCAATGTTTTCTCCAGGGTTGTGAAGGCTGAGACTCAGTCTTATCCTCTACCACTGGTTGTTGTAAGTCCTGAAAGAAAAATACAGTAACAGGTCAGACTAAAGCAGAAACGATACGCTCAACCAAGTATTTTATTTTATGATGTGTTGATTTCCACAGAATCACCGATGCCAAGGTCAGGCTGTTTATGAACTAAGCTCATTGGCACAAGAGATTCTCGCGAGCTTTGCATGCCAAGACAGACAGGTATTAGCGGACCCGATGTGACTAGAACTAACTTGCATGTTTTAAGCTTTGGCCAATATTTATGTGTCAGATTTTATGGAAATATAACTTTTATTGTAATCCAACATGTCTTTAAATCATGTTCCACTACAGACCTTTTCTGTGCCGGCTGGCCAGCCTAAGATCTCGCTGACTGAAGCTGGGCACATGCTGCTCCAGGATCTGGCTCAGCCCAGTCACCAGAATGAACAGGTAACAGGGTTGTGTAATTTAACAAGCAAAATAACCCACACTTTGAAATGTATGACGTCTCAGGCCTGCTTTATTACAAGGTGAAATATTGTAATGACATATTTAAAGTATTCAAAATTTCAATTCATGCTACAAGTCATCCTTTAAAAAAAACAAGAACCGTTTGAACGTTAGAATGTCTTATTTTTCCTCCGCAGAGGGTTTTATCACTGACGTTGGAGGCTCCGGGGTCTTTGAGGCTCTTTGAAGACTTTTGCCAAACCCGGCAGTATGGAGAGGTGGCTTTCCTTTCTAAACAACTAGCCTTGATCTTCCTTTCTATGCACTGTTTTCACAATCGGCTGCATTTTGTCTTATTTTATATCACATTCAAAAAACACCTCTATAGATGTACAATTTTGTTTGAGGGAAATTTTCCCAAAGGTTTTGATTGCAGACCTGTGACACGAGTCCTTCCTCTGTTCTCTTCCACTGTCTTCTCCACGTGTTTTTCAGCCACAGCCTGAGTTCAGCCTTTCTGACCAGAGGGAAAGGGTAGGAGTTCATGTTATATACAGGCCATTTTAGCTCAATGGCTCCCGTCTTATTTTTCTATACGTGATTCTTTCATGAATAGATATCAAATGAATTCTTTTTTCTTTTGTTTCAGATATGGATCCAGGATGATTTCCTCAGTGGGAATGAGTTGCCGCTGCAAGGAACCTCATGGTCCGCCAACCACCATTATGGCTTAATGCACTTTGGAAACATCCAGGTAGTTAGAACATTTAACGCCTTGATAATGATTCAGCCTAAACACACATCTATCATTAACGTGTTGCATTGTAAATGGCGTGACATCTGATTGTATTTGACTGACAACTGTCCTTTTTACAGAACGGAGAGGACATGTTCTACACCCTCACTGTTGGGGATGGAAGGGAGACTTCTCTGTGGATGAGCCATGTTGTTGTCTGTAATATATACAATTTACAGGTACATTTGTGGGTGTAAAGGTGTGGCTTGGTGCGTAGGTATGTGCATGTGCTCCAGAGTCTATCCATGAGTTATGGACAGTCTCCAAAGGTATGTGCTGTAGTGACCTGCAGGGGGTATTGAGGTTACATTCTTTGACTGATTTCCTGTTTGATTCCACTTGAAGGGCTTGGTCACAGTCAGCAAGGCAACCAAGGAAGTTGCTGGCATTCGAGTGAGTCCATCACCTTTGCACGATACTACTAGCTCTGCATTTCTACAATTGCTGATAGAACTCGATTTTAAATTGGCGTTCATGACAACTTAAAGGACCGCTCCCTAAAGTAAATGCCATCCGACATATCTATTGGGTCTTTCCAGTTGTTAGACGGAGTGGTTGATCTTTTAAAATGCTTCGTTTGTGAAGAGAGATCCGATTACAGCTACCTCCCTCGTGCCAAAGTAAGCTACT
>JAVQJS010063244.1:0-12191 GCA_036024795.1 Galaxias rostratus | reverse complement strand
GAGAGAGAGAGAGAGAGAGAGAGAGAGAGAGAGAGAGAGAGAGAGAGAGAGAGACTTGTATATTTTAGCATTAAGTAGACATAGTTTCATACTGAAGAATGTCATACACTCCTTTCCTTAGTTCTCGTACCATACTTCAAGTAACATCTTGAATGCAATGTGACTTAAACACCCATCTTTAGTAAAAGATGGGCTATCCCCAAAATGGCTTGCAAATGTTTTAAAATAAGATCAATGTAGACTACTCATGAACATTCAAACAACAGGTGGACACAGCAGTAAAGTTAAGGGAGGAAAGGTAAGTTAGGTGCTCCTCTGATGCGGACAGTGTCCCCACCTGCAGGCTGGGCTGAGAGCTAAGGAAGGAGCGCAGGACTTGGCTGCTGCTGCGGATGTGTACGGAGGCCCGCTCTGGCTTGAAGGCAGGGCTCAGCAGGTTCTGGAAAGGCTCGCTGGTGATGTCATTGCCCAGTAAGGTGTAGTAGAAGAAGAATTGAGAACCTTCCCCCACCAGCTTCTTGGTGCTGGGGATCAGCTGAACGTACACGCACGCAAGCAAACACACACCATCAACACATACACACCACCAAATTAAAGACAGCCGTTGAATAGACCAGCTCCATTCACACGTGTGTGTGTGTCTGTGTGTGTGTGAGAAAGTGCACCTGCTCCAGTTTGGTGGCAAAGGCCACAGTGACGGAGAGCAGGAACATGTGGGGGCAGTGGTCTGGAGGGCCTATCTGGTGGTAGCCCTGCTCTGCCACCAGCACTGCTTCCAGCTTCTCAGGCAGCAGGGCACTCAATACCGGGGAGCCTGGAGTCCAACACAAGTCACAGTCCAACCATAATCCCTGTTATACACCTGTGGCACAGCACAACAGCAGCATCGACTGTGCATGATTGGACGGCGGACAAGCAAAGGTCATCGAAAGCGGCGATGGAACTTACTTTTAGATACTCAACGAGAGTCAAACTGAAGGCAAAGATCACACCCTGACAATTAGTGCATTATGACTGCACTTTTGAAAATGTTATAGCCTACTTTATCAGTTAATTGTGAAGTTAATGACTATGAAGGTTTTCATAGCTTTTTGCTTGATAAGTAACATGACCAAGCTAAGACATTCATATTACAACTGGGTAGCGTTTAGCTTACTTTATCACCACCTTCACTTTAACCATAGTCGGAAACTATTCTGTTATTACGTCACTAAAATCAAAAGGCAACCATCTGACCAGGCGGAATCCCACTGCTGTTGGTCTGACTTCTCTCTGTCAACAAACACAAGCAAAAGAAGAAACACTAGTTGTGACCTTGTCTGGGAGGAGCCTTCTTTGCCTTGAACCTGTCGGGGGAGAGCTCTGCGGGCTTGGTGTCATTCTCCAGGCCCACGGCCAGCAGGAGGGCAGGGCGCAGCTTTGTGTACTTACTGCTCAGCAGAGGGTACCACTTAGGCTCCTGGGGGAGGGGACCAAGTAACCATGATGACGACAGCATTAATATCCTTTTTAAGCAAAGCATGTTCAGGATTTTGGACGTTTTAGTGTTTAACGGTTCATTTAGACCAAGCAGAAGGTCACGGGTCGGGTCAGGTTGTGGTGTTATGTATCGGAAAAGTCAGCACGCATTTCCACCAAACACTTTCGGTTTAGTTCCCCTGAAAACGATATCAAACCGTTCCAATCGGGACCGAACCCTAGATCTGCTTTGAGTTTTCACCGTAAACAGGAACTATCAAATGTAGATGGGGATTATTGCCACGGAATGATCAAACAGATAGATTTTGCCTTTGTTGTGTGGCGCTTATACTGGTAGTCTCTGCTGTGATCGATGAGATATTTGAAGATAGCGGGTTTGTTTGCATTTGTACACTGATTCTGAAGGTTATCTTGCATGCTGTGTTTCTTGCTGTACTTCAGAGTGTCGGATAAGTGTGCAAGAAACCTCAACAGAAGGGTAGCAAAAAAACAGGACAGAACAGCTATCTATCGTACCGGCAACAACTTTCACAGGTGGAAACGCAAACATAACCGTTCTGATACGTCGCAACCCGACCCGTTACCAGGTGTTTGGTTAAAATGTGCCAATAGTACACTGGTCGTCTGCATGCCCGAATGATAAACATACTTGTTTGACCTCTTGCAGTGATCTCAAGTCCAAAACAATGTAGCCCACAGATTCCTTGGTGAGTGTTGTGATATCTACAGCAAAGCAGTTCAATTTGATGGGTGTTCTCTGGAGCCTAAGGAGGGAGAAACCACATATTGCACAAAATTAAAGTCAAACACAATATTACCCAAAACTCTAATGTCATCTATTCAATTACTTAGATTGTATAGAATTCACAGAATACATTTCGAAGGTTGCTGGTTTACCTAACTGGCTACATCAGACTCGCTGATTTGAAGTCTTAAGAATCGCCATGAACGAGACAAAACATCCTTGTGATTGAATTACAATTCTTAGCTATTTTAACATTGGCTGATATTTCTCTGTTGCAACTGTCACATAAAATTACATTAAATTTTTTGGGGCAAATTACTCAATGTTTACAGACAGTTCACTATAGTAACTGTCCCTCCTGGAGATCCTTTAATACAGCAACTAGGTGGTGGATGTATGTCTACATCTCATTATATACTGTCCATATCCTCCATCTGTACATATGACGTATATCTTAGTTACTTTTATATTATTCATATTTCTGGTAGACCCACAAAATGCATCTGAGCACGTAACCATTTAAATTGTAAGGCACTTCATCTCTCCACTACACATGGCCTTACCTGTGCTGATGCAGTGTCCGTCGGTCAAGTTCCCAAGCCAGCTCCGTGCTAAACTGGGGCTGCTCCTTATGGTCTACTGGATCTGTGGCTAGCTGCTCACCATCAAACTTTGCTTGTACATGCAGAGTGTGGCGTTGGCTCTTGGGAAATTGACGGCCTGAGGATGTAACAAGTCAGTGATATGCAGTATAAAAACTTGTTTGAGATTCTATACTTAGATTAGCGAAGGGCACGCAAATCAACAAAGTAAATTGGTACTACCAAATCCTCAATTATACCAAGTGGGTTGTCTAAACCGTCCACACAATTTCTTGTAGCGTTAACTAAGTTCTTTTAAATGTTGAGATGTACGCAAAATAGGGGTAGGTAGCATCAGAAATAATTTTGTATGATTTGCAACTTGCAACAGGTTGTCAAGTTACCTGTATGGCAAACGAGCAGACAAACACTGTCATTGTAGTTAAGACAAAATGAGTAAGTAGTTAGCGATTCGCTAAATTACTGAAAGACAACATTACGCTAATGAAATAAGTTCACGCAAAACTGTGCGTTAATCAAATGCTAACGTAAGTTCACGATCTGTAACATTTTCCTAACTAAATCTACATTATGAGCTTGCAAGCTTTAAGATGATATTATGTCAGCTGAGCTGCTGGGTGCTATTGGTGATACGATGTACCCGATCTTACCCTCAAGAATGGAAACAACAATCAGAAGTTGTTCTGTCTTCGAAGCCATGATAGCATTTGTTCGCTCAGCTGTACGTACGTAAGGAAACCGCAAGCTAACGAACTGCCTGATAAAAGTAACATCAGATTCTAAACGAAGGTCTTTAAACCAAAGTATTGTTTACATAGGGGGCAGTCTGTTGTTCACACCCGCTCTGTTGTCGATATTTGCCGCCACCCACTTATTTTTAAATCGGATGCGTAGAAGAAGACATATTACACACAACGCCCTCTGGCGCCAATATTCGTGTCATGTCCACATTTGCTTTGTCCAATCTGTCAAACATTGAGTACAGAAGACACGTCACAGTCAAGATCAAGCTTTTTTTTTTTTTTTTAAAGCTAAGCGTATCCAGACAATTCAGTTGAGTTACGCATCTAAAATACAAACTTTAATGGACAGAGGAAAAATCATTTTATATAAACATCCTTTAATCATGATTGCCAAACATATGAATTAAGGCATATACAGTATAAAAAAGCAACAGCGGGTTTCATGACTTTATGATTTCAAGGTTAATTTGATACACTAGGTGAGATAATTAACTGAAAAAGCAGCCTTATTTGACATAATTTCCCAACAATGACAGTTTGTAAACAGTTTGTACCACTATATTCAAGTAATAGAACAACCACTTCTACAATGCATATGAGGTGAAAAGGGTATGAATAAATCACCATGTAGAATGCATGGGTAATGATAACAAATGGACATACAGTACTATAAGCATCTCATGTTCTGGCTTGTAGCTATACAAGATATATACACCACAATTCTCTATATGGCACTGGGCAATTGTGAAGGTTTACTTTCACATAAAGACAATACAATCAACATGGTTACAGTCAAGTACAGAATACAAATGTAGTTTAGAACTACAGGGAGGAACACTTTAATAGACTCTGTTTTTGTTGCCTACTGCAGTTCCCCAATGGGATAACAAAAAACATCATTTGGATAATGCAATTCATTAGTACATTCAATCATATGATTACACTACAATACATTTGCATTATAAAGTTAATAACTTTCCTATCTGGCAGAGTCTATGATGAACGGGTTGCTCATGTAGTTCACGCCGCTCGATAATTTCAATGTCTTGTACTGGATAGATCAAGATCCATTAGTCCACCACTATTAGAGCAATAATACGGCCTGTTCCACCAACTTGTTATAAAATGCTGAATAGTAATAAGAAATGAACGAAGAAATGTAGTCTGCCTCTAAGGGAGGCATTATTATCCCACACCATGGAATCGATGTCTTAATAATTGTCTGTCTCTCATGTGAGCCTGTCACATGGTCCTACTTCTTTCCTTCATTTTCTGTGGAAAAGAAAACAAAATGAACAATGTATTCATATAAACATTGCCCTGAAAATGGTTGCTTGTTTAATTGGCCTAAAGACAAGAGATAAAAAGTGGTTTGGTTAACTTATAGTTACAATAACTAGTTATCTAATTTAACGTTATTGAATAAAAAATTTCAATTTGTAATAGGTAATTCCCGTAAAGATGGGACTCCTTTGCAGCTGCTGCGATATTTACCTTGGTAGAGGTCATATTGCCCTGTCATCAGAGGGTAGGTCATGCCCATATGTGTGTGATGGTGTGTGTGGAGGTGTCTGGCGAAAGCAACATGGTTTCTTTCACGCTCTACCTCTCTTTCTCCCTCTGGAGAGCCCTTCTCACCAGCCTGGACCGGAGAAAGTATGAATACATCAATAGGGATAAGGTTACTGCAAAAAAAACATGCATAGCCCAATGCATAATTTATGTACGTTGATATGAACCAGCAAAGGCAGAATATTTGTTTAGGGTTTTCTGTGTGTTTGTAGCTGAGGATTTGATGGTCATGTGGTGGACTCACCGCTGGGGATTTGCCGTGGTACTGCAGGCTTTGCTGCTGGAGCAGCTCCATGGCGATTGCCTCACTGCTTTGTTTACTGCTTGAGCTCCTGCCACTCTGGGTCACATCCGATTCTTCACGGCCTGCAGTCTTACCATACAATGGGTAGTGGAAACCTATGGTATGTGTACACACAGTTAGGATAGTTTATGGATGTAAGGATCTTAGTGGGTCCAACCCCTCAGGAGGACCCTGTTTAAGTAAGAACAATTCAGCTGTGGAATCAGGCCCTTAATCTGTACTTGTATGAAATAAAAATCAGTGTTCAAATTCAATCGAATTTTTTCTAGAAAAACACAAGACACCATCATGCACTCGTGCATGCACTTAACTTCCACAGCCAATTTAAATCACAAACCATATTACAGCCAGGTTTGGACAAATTCTAAATAAAGTTTACAGTTAATAATTAGCCCATGTTATTCTCTAATCTTTTTGCTGCTACCCCAACATGTTACCTGGGTAGCTGTGGGTCAGAGTGGGTGAGACCCCTCTGTAGGAACCATTCCCAGTCTCACACATCTGGAGGTAGGGATAGGAGTGCTGGTACTGGATATAAGGCTGCTGGGGCGTCATTGGAGGGGACACAGCTGCTCGGGCATTCTGAGAGTCCTCTGACCCCATTGGCTCCTGCTCCTGCTCCTGGTCCATCCTCTCCAGCCCATCGCAATCCTCATCGTCCATTGTGGACGGGAGCTCCAGGTTCTTAACCTTTTTAAGGTCCCCTGCTCCTCCTCCACCCATGTTAGCCCCAACCTCAGGGCCTGAATCCCAGTCTTTAGCCCTTTCAAGGTCTACGTCCTCAGACTCCTCCCCATGATTCTGCTCCACATATTTGGGTTGATTGAGCCGGGCCCAGGTCTGGATGTCTGGGGGCTAAATCGATCAGGAAAAGGGTTGGTTGGGTGGTGGTATGATGGTTTGGTTTGCTATTCATTACAATTACAGCACCAATAAGCCATATCAGCTGGGAGAATTGTCAAGTTAGTCAGTCCATTGACCAGATTTTGTTTTTGTTTGGTACAGGATATTTTGTTAAAGCATTATATGTAAAGCTAAAAGTAATAACAAGCATGTGTTCCATCACTACCTTCTTAGGAAAATATTTTTCAGTAAATATTGACATGCACACAGATCAATTTGTTTTTATATATAAAAAACATATTTTTTCTGTTCTAAAAGGTGAATAAAAACATTGCTGAAAAAACAAATACTGTAATAATTTGTAAATAGTATAAAGATTTTGATGATCATGACTCAATGTGACCTGTTGTTTTAATCAGCACCACTGCTAGTCTTAAACTATTAACATCATATTGCCACTGCCGTCATCCTACACTGTAGACACAACACATCACCACCAGTCTAGAGACATGAGGAAAAACTTACATTGGAAAAGGAAACATTTGAGTCCGGATCTGTCGGATTATTGGAATTCAAGGATGATTGGGATTTCATGTCATCACAGTCTTTGTGCTGGTGGTCCATAGAGCTGCCATACGTTCCCTTGCCCCCATGCTGAGTGGACAGATTCTGCCCCCTCTCTCCCATCTCCACATATGACAAGCCTGGCTTGGGACAACAACTTTTACCACTGTCTTTAATCATCCCACCACTGGAAGTCACTATGTGTTTTACCTCTTCAATGTCTCTGATGGCTGTCGGGGCCCTATCTCCCCTCTGCTTGCCACTAGTCTGCTGTTGATCGCAGCATTTCGAGGCCATCAGGAGTTTCTGGTCCATGTAAAGTCCTCTGGCGTACTGGCCATAGTACAGAGACTGGGCTAGTGCAGTCTGGGTTTGGCTCATAGCCAGGTGGAGCTGGGATTGGGACACTTCTGTTTTCTCGTGGCCAACCTTCTCCTCCTCCTTTGCGTCCTCCCTCTTGACTTTGCTCTCGTGTGAAGAGGAGCTCTTATGGAAGGTCTGTCCAGACTGCACGTAGCCTTGCAGATAGTAGGGGTCGTAGCCATGATAGAAAGGAGACTGTGAGTCTTTAACAACTGGGGGGCCCGTTGGGGCTGATGGTGGGGTCTTACTGGCAGGGTTTCCATGATTATTGTTGGAGGTTACTTCAGAGGTCACAGAGCTACTCTTGGACCTGGCTTCAGATCGGCAGTCAGACAACCCTCCATCATCTCCAGCATCGGATATATCCGAGTATGCAGGGCTGTTGTTCTTGGAGCTACCGCCATCTCCAGATGTTAGACTACTGGCGTCGAGCCGCGAGGAACTACCAATAGATGGACTGGGAGCGTTGTCCGTAAAAGTGTAGACCTTGTCAGCCTCTGCCCGAATGCTGGCCATTCGGCTCTCTTGTGTTTCCGTCAGACCATTGACCCCGTCGTGTTTACTCAGGTGTTCCTTTAACAGGCTACCAGAAGGTTCCCTTGGAGGCATTTTTGTGTTAACGTCCTCCAGTTTGAGCTGAATGTTGATATTCTCCCCATTAGGTGTTCTGGTTTTAGCGTCTTTGTTGTGTTTGTCCTTGAGTCGCCGTTTCTCTTTTTTCCTTGGTTCTTTGCAGGTTACGATGGTTGTCTTGGCCAGACCTGGCTCCACAACAATGCTTAACTTTGGCTTTATGGGCTTCAATGGCAGGTTTTTTGTTGTAAGGCCCACACTAGGAATGGGTGAGGGTTGCTGTGGTGCACTGTCAGCTGCATTGGTGCTGGTGGGGTAGGGTGTGTTGGGAATGGCTATCAGTTTGGGAGGTGCAGGGGCTGGAGCGATTGGCCTGTTTGTCCTTGACTTATTCAAACACTTTTCCACCTTCCCATTGGCCTTTTTCCCCTTGTCACAAATGCTCTTCTTGTCTATCAAACCCTCGGCTTCCAACTTTGGCATCTCCACCGTTGAGTTTCGGTCTGTCACCATACAGTTCTCCAAGACCACAGTCATATTAGAGATAATTGGTAGGTTGCTCAGATCATCAATAAGTCCCTCTTTGAGCAATGAATGACGCCTTGTTTTAGCATTGGCCAAAGGGCTGTGGTCCGTGCTGAGCAGTAGACGACGATTTTTGGGCGACCCAACAGTGGTGACCTTGTACATTGGGCCCGGTTTCTTGGAGGAGACACTGCAACTGTTGGGTGTGGTCTCAGACAGTTCAAAGGCTGTGTTGCTAAGTGTCTCTTCACAATCCGATAGCCTGTCTTCAGTCTCCGTCTCCATCTCAGGCTTGCGTTCCTCTGCTTCAAGATGAGCATGGGTCTGATGGTAACGTAACCCGTTAATGTGCTTGTACTTCTTGGTGCAATTGGGGTGAGGGCAGTCAATCAGAATCGGAGGGGATGTGGTGGTGGCGCAGCCGGATGAGTCCAGGAAGGTAGGGTCCGACTTCCCCTGCGGCGTTGATGGAGCACTCCTGGACTTGGCACGGATCCTCTTGCCATTTCCGTTCTTGCCATCATCAGCAACAAGGGTGAGATCCAAGTCGGCCGGAGGCTTATTTTTCCGTTTCCCTGACGATAATGAGGTACTGTTTGGGGTCTTGACCTCATCAACAGTGAAAAAGGGTGGAGTTCGACAGTTGCTGTTGATAAGATTGAGGCTTCCTCTTCGCCCTTTGGTGTGGATTGGTCCTCCTCCAACACCAGCCACACCGCCACCCCGGCTCCTGTGCTGTGATAGACCCCTGACCTTTGGAGGACCTGGGTCGGTACAGGGTCGCTCGGGGATTGCCAATCGCATCCTTTTGCCACGGCCACGCCCACCTGGCATCTCAGGGTCACTCGAAGGTGACTCACAAAACCTATAGAGAAAGAATAAGGTAAGTATTCAAATACTAATACTTTTTAATTGAATTAATGTATGGTCAACAAATGAATTTAGCATCAATAGATGTCCCTTCGGATCAAAGTAATGAACGTTATGCTGTATCTTACCTGGGCGGTGCCCAATCATGCTTAGTGCAGTCTAGCAGTGTCCCAACATAAGTCCTCTTCCTCCATGTGACATTCACCACCAGGACACCTGTCAGTGACGCAGAAGCTCAACTTTAGTTCATTATTTTGAAAACGGAGTCTTGGGGGTTGAATAGAGTTGTCGCACTTTTCAGTTCAAGTAAAGCTGCTCATTAAGGTGTTGCATTTATGACACTATGATTCTATCGTACGTTATTACTGGGGCATAGAGATATATTCCTGTCAAAACTCTTTAGACTTGTGTGCTTGATGTAACACTCTCTGCAAGGCATTGTAAACATACACAGAACATGTATAAAGGTGAGTAAGGTTAAATTACGAGGTTTTGCAAATTATAATACAACTCTCAGTTCATTTTTCAGTTTACGACTACATGGCTACGTTTGCCAAACTCACGCTTCCCCTCTTAGAGTTCACAATTCCTTCTACAGGTGTCTACAGATTATATGGGAACAGAGCACAATGCTACAGAGTGTGGACAGGGATTATTCTTCATACTTGGGTTAATAAATCTTGTTGCATAAATGAAAACACTTTGATCGTGATAAAAGACAATACATTCTGAGGCATTTTTGAAATAACCTTTTTATTAACATGAAGATTTTTGTTGAACACATTGAAACATTAGTGACATATTTGATTTTTCCTTTTTTATAAACATTTAAATCAGTGTTTTGAGTTATTCAATATCCCCTTCATAACTCCCCTTGTGCAGTTTAATCCTATGGATGGTGTGTAGCTAACTAATAATAAGTCCAATTAGCAATTCTGAGGAGGTAAGTGGGTCTGCTTCAAAAAGAAAGACAAGTATCTGATGTATTCCCCATGATGGATTGTTTGCCTCAATAGATATAAGTCCTTCACTAAAGTCTATTAGAAACTCAGAAGAACACTTAAAACCACAAGTTGGTTGCTCAGGGCAGAGATGGAAGTTCTTTATGATAATTGCTTTTTTAGAGTGGTACATCTCAAAGACAAATCTGTTGTAACTTTACATATATATATACATTAATCCAAAGTATTCATTCATTTAGGCCGCAGACCCTGTTGGTATGGGTCCTGATACCATGCAAGGCAATTCTGTCTTGCTGTTCTGGATCACCTGTCTTATACCTGTCCACAACTAAGGTTTTGTGAAGCAGGAAAGGGGAGAGTAAAACCATCACTAAATATGAAGTATTATGACATTAGATTGTGATGGGTTAAATAACCCAGATAACCTGAACAAGGTAGGGGGGTAGGTTTGGTTGGGGATATAATTGTTTAACCATTGTTAAGTGGTGGCAGGACACTGAAAGGAAACTTACTCAAGACTGTCTTGTGAGCACAGGGTTGTGTAAACAAACACACTTAAGGGCTGGATCAATTGTCAGGCTGATTTTTAAAATAAAAAAACTGCCTGCAGATGCATTGGCACGAGCTGTTTACATATGTCAAGATTGTGTTCATTTACAAAAAAAAGGGATGGTATATCTGGCCCAGGATTTGAACCAGCAGTCTCCCAGCTGTTCGTCTGCTTCTCCACTAGTCTATTTATTGAACTGGCTACCTGTTATAATCCCCACCCATTGCAACCTACACAACTGTGGCAGGCTAGACTTGGCCCTTGTCCTTAATGTCAGCAGGTTGGCTTGTTCTAGTTTTTTACCCAAGCCAACATACAAACTATTCGGAAAAGTATGCTATTAGTACTGTAATATACTACTTTATACTTTCATACTGTTAAACAAAATTATGTTGTGTTGGCTACCAAAAGCTCATAAATTGCATTCCTGTCCTGGTTGTCCTCTTTGTCTGCTTTCTTTTTGCCGCTGTTGTGGAAAATTAAAAATTTCTTTAGGTGAAGATGGAAAGGGGAAACGTTAACAACGTGCACTGTTAAGATTTTTGTGGGGTCACTGAAGTGGAAAAAATAAAAACTGATAAAGCTGTGTAAAAGATTATTGAAGGAGAAAATTCAGCGGTCCCTTGGAATTAGTTATGGCATGTCCGTACCGTCCTGCACAAAACCATCGCCTACGCAACAAAGTAAAGACCAAAGTACCTTGAGGATAGCCAGCCGAGACCACACCAACTCACGCCTCCGCATTCTATGCACTCACCTTCCTCTGTCTCATGCCAGACAATGCCCTCCAGATTGACGCTGGTGCCCGGCTGGCACGGCCCCAGGCAGGCCCCGTCTACTTCATGGCCCCCTAAAACCACTCCGTCCTGTGTGTTGGTGCCCACCGAGCGCGTCCTCACTAGCACCTGTTTGGGGGACAGGGGCATGGCTGGGGAGGTGTTGGGAGCCAGGGGCAGGGGTCCCGGGGGTCCAGGATGGCCTTGGGTTGGGGGCGCTGGAACTGTAAACATTGGTTCCATCTGTGGAGGGATAGAAATGTCCTAATGAGAACCATTTTGATAACAGGAAAGTTCCCCAAAATCACTACTTGCTTTCAGTTAGACAACAAACAAACGCAAATAGTTTGACCGTATAGGATTTCACCTGAAAGATAAAAAAGTAATGCCTCGTTATTATATTTGTGGAGTATGTCTGTGTGAATATACCAGTTTTCATCAGAGTCATTGGTTTAAAATCCCTAATTATAATGAAATACCGTATGAATATGATGGTACATCCCTTACCCACAACATTCCAATAGTATCAATGTTTAGTTATGATACAATCTTTAAATGCGTATTTCTATACATTTGAGTAGTGAAGATAAAACATTTAATAATTGAACAACATTATGAATGTATTAACTGTATGCTCTAAAACTATAAATGTATTTACTGTATGTTCTAAAATTATACATGTATTTACTGTGTGTTAAAAAATAATGAATTTATTTACTG
>JAVQJS010063239.1:0-11783 GCA_036024795.1 Galaxias rostratus | reverse complement strand
AAAATAAACCCTTCCCTCCTACGCTGGCTGGAACGAGGTGACGCAGTGCTGCAGACTGATGACGTAGAAGAGGAGAATAAGGTATTTCTGTCTGTCTGTCTGTCTGTCTGTCTGTCTGTCTGTCTGTCAGTGCCTGCCCGCCCATCTGTCTGTCTGTCCGTCTGCCCGCCCGTCTGTCTGTCTGTCTGTCTGTCTGTCTGTCTGTCTGTCTGTCGGTCTGTCGGTCTGCCTGCCTGCCTGCCTGCCTGCCTGCCTGCCTGCCTGCCTGCCTGCCTGCCTGCCTGCCTGCCAGTCTGTCTGTCTGTCTGTCTGTCTCTCGAATCTTTTAAACTGCAAATTTAAATATGACCAGAAGATGTCACTATCTGCTTAGTCACTGTGTTTCCGGAGATCAGTTGCCCAACATAATAAAGATCTACTGAGATTTGCTGCACCTTAAAAAGTGCGTAAAGCACCTAATGGACATCATTGCTCATCAAGAAACGACGCTTTACTTCTGGAGTTTGGCTATCCATGTTTATAAATCACTCTTCATTAACCAGTCAAACATGAGCTGGACTGAATCTAAGAGATGCGTCTAGCTTTGGAGCTCTTGGCATGGTTTGGATATCACTCGGAAGACTATCGAAACCTCTCAAGGTCACAGAAACTGATCCAGAGAGAACAGTTAGCATGATTCAGCACCTTCCCATCCAACACTATTCATACAGACACTGTTTAGATGCAGGTCTTCTAATTTCATCATCAGTGAAACGTCCAACAAATTTTATTGACCAATTGGTTGAATACTGATCTATCATGAATTTAAAACAACAGAAATATTGACTTCATGTTTTTTTCTTGATTTTGTTTGGGTAAATAATTCTCAAAACTTTGACAAATACAGTGCATCTACTAAAATAGCTCTTCAAAGAGACACCTGTCAGAAGCATCGATAAGTGATAATCTAACCAGCAGGTTGACGGTGCACCTGCACAGACCATGAAGAGCACAACAAAGCAATCAGCGCCGCGCGCCCCCCCCCCCTCCCACTGTGGGCTGATTGCCGGAGGAGACCAGCAGCTGGAAAACTGTCGAAGGCTGCCAATACACAAAACCCTATCCCTTTATCTTGTATGTGGTGATGACCAGGACAGAGAATGAACGGGGATCCCTCTATGAACCGTCTACAAGATGGATAGGTCAAACCTCAACTTCAACTTCAAGTGTCGTAACGTAGAGCGGTTATCCGTTTACTCCTCTCATGGCGTGGTATGGACTTAATAAACGTCCCCGCGTTCAGTGTGAATTAAATCAGCATGAAGATTATGGACGTGATCCACTTATGAGGTGGCCATCGTCTGGAACCGGACTTGGAGCTGCTGGATTTGAGGGGGGTTTCACCATTGGTTGACGCCCCTGGCAGCAGCCTGTAACCTGGAAGCCGAGCAACAATGGACTTGATGAAGCTGCCTGCCACCACTCTAGTCAATCAATGGCTGTGGAATACAGATTGCGAAGCAGATTACTTATTTATTTTTTATTTTTTCTTCTTTGCTTTGTTCCGTGTGTGTGTGTGTGTGTGTGTGTGTGTGTGCGCGCGTCTGCGTGAGAGTGTGCGTGCTAACGCGTGCACTTGCTGGCATGACCGTGTACATGCATGTGTTCTTTCACTTCACACAATTACCTGGTAGTACATTCAGTGCCTACATCTACAGTGTGATTATGTGCATAGTAAGTGTGCACACCCACACCGCACGCTCCCTCTGTATCCTTTCTTGCTGTCTGTACCAATTATGCTGCAGCCTAGAGCTTGGGCGGGGGTGAGTGGTTGACCTTTGGCGAACGCCGGAGCGGAGCTGTTCCGTCCTCCGCTCTCGTCTCCTCGGTGTCCATCAGCTGTCACTCACTGTCTTCCATCCCTCAACCCAAAAGGCGGGCCGATCCGTCACGCTTTCCCGTCACGCCGCCATCACTGACAAACAGCATCACGGGTGTGTTCATCGTGACACAAGGAGAACGCACCAACGACAGCGCGATCAAGCGACAACGTGTACGTTCCCTCGGGATCGACAGCGGTCATACGACATCGTCATAACCCACGGTGTGCTCCCGATGTGGATCTCGGAACGCTGATATGTGTTCCGTTTCCAGCGTCGACCTACTTATCGTGTGCGGCCCCCTGACGACTGAGCCCAGAAACATGCTGATTACCCTTTGAGACAATGTGTTGGGTTTCCTCTTTTATCCCCTCTGATGTCCGTGCAGCTCGGAGGACAAGCGGCGGTAGCGGCGGAGATCCGTGGGACAGGCTGGGGACCGGATGGGGCTGACGCAGTGAGCCAGCGGGACACAAGAGGAACACCGAGAAGGAGTTCGAGAGACGGGAGTGATGTGCCTAGGGAATTTCGATATTTTATTCATTTATTTCTGGCTGATTACATAAGACTTGTGACAAGAGTAGTTAGCCGTGTTGTTTAGGATTTGGAGAGCGTCAAGTTATCCCGAATGATTCTCCTCCCATTAATTATTATAGGGGTGGATTGGTGGTGAGACAGGAAGGGAAGAGGGAAAAGCTTCTGAACCCCATCAGAGAACTGAAGTGATGCCAAAGTGAATAGCCAAGGCAAACTCTGTATGCCTCTTCTCGTCCAGTCAGAGAGAAGAGGGATAGGCCGCAATTTCCCAGATACTGCTGTCGCCATTCATCATCTCCCCGTAAACTGATTGGTCCAAAGAGAGCACCTCCTCGTCATCATTGACAAGCACGGTACGCCAAGGCAACTGGCCAAATAAAAAGTGTTCACCTCCACAAATTCAAGCTCCTTGCTGTGCTACCCACTGCTAAAGCCCTCATTAGGATATCGACTATTCACAATGCAGTTTGTTTCATTACAGTCAAGATTTCCATAAATATGAATAATTATGTTTGTATTCTATTTGGGCAGAATGTTATACGCAGCCACGGTAAGTGGAGCAATTAAATCTCCATCAATAATTGATGAGCCGGTAATGTCGCCACTTGCTGCTTTGACAATGAGAGAAAGCGAGGTGATGTAATTTCCCTCACAGTTAATTGCAGACAGAAGATCAAGTTCCATTATATGCGTGATCCATACATTCTATGGAGCGTTCGTTTGAGTGCGCGAGGATGAGAGAATGGCAGCAATCATCGCTTGCCTGTTTTGCCCACTAAACTGGACGTACAAGACACATCCTCTCTTTCAAGTACAAATACCTTTTGGGAAAGTTGAAAAGTATAAGCATATAAAGACAGTAAATAACATCCTCCGTACCAAAGCGGTTACTGTAGGTGGTTGGTCCTTAGAATTAACACAAATATATCAGTTGGTTGAATAAACGGCATTTGAGTCAACATTCGCCACCACACTCCCTGATGCATCTCCTACATTTTCATGGAAACCCCGGTGATTCTACTTGCACTGTCATGTCTTCAGTCCACAGAGAGACACAGTGTAAGTGAACATCTTGTCTAAACTGGCCCGGGGAGGCGTCTTTCAGGACAGACAATAGAAAACTAAACCCTTCTCTGAGCTTTGGTGGAGCTACTGTGGAATCAATTGGAAAGACAAGTGGGCCACAGTGAAAACTGGCTGCATTATTAAAGTGTTATAAGGCCTTCCCCATGTTCCTTTTACATGGCCATGCTGGAGGGGGAGGAAGAGGAGGGGGGGGAAGGAGGAAGAGCAGGCCAGGGCATGCCCCTCGGCTGTTGTAACTCTGTGACACTCCCAGGGCGGCCATCTTACCAGTAGTCAACGGCTTGGTGTTTCTCCCTGCAACACAGAGAAGAGGGGCCGGAGAAACCCAACGAGATCCCAAATCCAAATCTGAATCCCTTATCTCGTTTCATTCCGAAAACGCATGCTATTCAAGTCCTGGGCACGTCGGCCATGTCTAGATCAGGACACACTGATTCAATCGTGTTATGGTCCTAATTAATACCGATTCTCCTTTTGCAGTGTTCTATTTCATTATTTCTCCCGAGCCATCGATTGAATTTCAAGATGATCCGACCATTGGTTTCCTCTTCCCGTGGCGTTGACTGGGATACATTGTGTGGATGATTGGATTGTTGAATGCGACTAAATGGGTTTGGCTGCCAGTGATGTGGGCCAGGCCTAGGGGCAGAGGGAGGCCTGCCTGGGGGGCGTGTGCGCAGAGAGGGAGATTATGGACAATGACCCCCCTCCCCTCCTCCTCCTCGAGCAGATGACGACTCGGGGGGGGGGGGTCTTGGGGTGGAGCACAACATGTTATGTCTGTCCCCTTAAGTCTATGGGGCGGATAATCCGATTACGGTCTCTTTGCTCGGCTAGATGTCAGTGGAGATGGACGCAACCACGGCACAGTCGGACCCGTGGTACACAGGCGGAATGTTCCGTAGGGACACACCTGTGTTCGCTGGCTAATAATACATTATATTTATAAAGCGCTTTTCAAAACACTCAAAGACGCTGTACAAAGTAAACAAAAATAAAGCAAAACAAGTCACCGGTCCATTACAGGGCCAACACAGAGTGACAAACAACAACTCGCATATTCACACCTAGAGTGTGAATAAGCTAAGAGTTTATGCACAGTTCAGTTCCACAATAACAGACGGGACAGGTAATCTTCGTGCAGCTCCTGAATGGCGTAAGCGACATAGCAATCATGTGCACATGAAGTAAATTTGCTGGTGCCTGAAGATGTTGTGTTTGGAGTCTTACGGGCCCCTGCCACTGTAAATGGAACCTCTCATCCAATGTGTTTTAGCAATCCATTATGTGCCGACAACGTTTTTGCCCAGATTGTCGTTTTGCTATGAGTTTGAGTGGATCGTTTAGGAGCCAGATGGCACATTTAAAATGTTTCATTGGATTTGTAGAACGGCTACGAGTGTCTCAAGCGTCACCTGTCACCGAATATGAGGGAATTGAACGGTTTCCGGTACCTTCACAGCAGCACACAAATACACCAACACTTGCGTGCACAGTAAGACCTCACAATCTGATTCATTGACAAAAGGAGGTCTTTGTAGCAAATTTAATAACAACTGGGAACACTATTTAAGTATAAACTCAACAGAAGACACCAAACAAAAACATGTGCTAGGTTTAAAATAGTGTTACAAGTGTGTAATCTAATTGTATAGATTATGCAATAAAGTTCAGTGGTTTATAAACAGTAGATTCTACAATATCACTTGTACACTTCAATAACAGAACAGAATATGTCAATGTGATTATGCTGTTGACATGTGTTGACACTGCCAGCATCTGAGATCACAAAACATACAAAAAGGAGTACATACAATTTCTCAAATCCGGCAAGAAGTTATATTCTTATAATCAATAAGAATCCAATTAGGAGAAAATATTGTATGTGGCCCAAATCAAGCACAACCCCCTTCATCACATAAATTCTTACTCTAAAAATATTTTACATGTCTACTATATGTTTATGGTTAAATCAGAGGCTATATTACAGGAAGGAAAAGAGACAATTGAATTTAGCCTAGCTCCTAATTTGTTTTGCTAATGAGCATTAATTAACAATTAATAATCTCCGATACAAAAATGATGTTAAATCTTTGCTCGATATCCTCTCTCTCTCTCTCTCTCTCTCTCTCTCTCTCTCACCCACACACACACACACACATACACACACTTGAATTAAAATCAGAGAAGCCGATTAGGTAAAAAACTATTTGTTTGCATCTTTGGCTGTCAGAGACAGCATTACCGTTGCAAGGTTCTTTAAAATAGAAGCCTGGAAGAGTAAACGATCAACATCGCTTCAATTGCTGTCATCTCTGGAAAGATATTTCGGCTTTGCTTTGCAGTGAAGTTCACGCGCAAAGCGCACAGCTCACTTCAAAAGGCCCATTTCCAGCATTGTCAACGGTGAAGGTGCCATATGGAATACTCATCAGTATGCCAACAGGATCTGACACTGATGCCCCCTTTGATATAGCTGCAACTCCAAGAAACCGATCTCATTAAAAATACTCCCTGTTTTAAATAGCTTTAGCTAAGCAGGCAAAATTCGCTTGCGAAGATTTATGCACATTAGGTGTTCTCTTTGATAGCCCCTTCAGCGGAGAGTACATAGATTTAGGAAATTATCAAACAGTTGTTTGTTTTTGTGTAGTAGGTTTCTCTGACAAACCAACCTTGTGAATATTTATGCGGCAGGGATGATGAACCAGATCTGCTCCAGGCACAGGAAACAACGAACGAGTTCGGCAAAAACGAGGGCGTGAACTAGACAACCCCGTTTCCTCCCACAGACAAAGACACGTTCGAGTCGACATCAATTATTCTTAAGCCCTATGTGATCGCTACAGTACCATCAGCTTTTCGATGAAACACCAGCAATAACCAGGAGCAGTAATTATTCACAATGGCTTTCACTCGCCGCCGACACCTGACATCAAAGACAACGTAAAGTACCAACATGCCAAGTCAATAATACAGTGGCCTGGATAAATGATTGATCAGCCACTGTATGTACCAGGATCGGCTTTGTTTTCTCTGTGTTGAACACACCAAAGAGGGAGATTGTTTAGCGGCTTTAGTTCCTGGAGGGGAGAATTCCACGACAAGTTGGGAATTTTGTTCTTTACATCCTGTTGGGTTGTCTTTGTGAAATGATTTGTGATTACAAACTCAGTCTTTAACAACAAAGCCTGATTGTTTTTTTTTTCTGGCTTCGCTCGGTGATCACGTCTCCTTTTTGTGATTGGCCAATTGGGGAGAAATGTGAAGTCTTCAAAAACTCTTAGCTACCCCACTGCAGCATTTCATGAGCTATAGAGGACACAAATGACATGGAACTATCAGGTACTCAGTTCTTTACACGTTGACAAGCTGGGATCAAATTCACTTTTATGAACACATTTACGATATAGGTAAGGTTTTTGTAGTATGTTACATACTGTATACGCACAATGCACAGATGAGAAATAACAGATATAATATATCTAAATATATTCAGTATATAGAAATAGAAACAAAAGACTTAACCTGATCGTCTCTGTCCTGACTTTGACAGTAGTGTTACAAAAATTCTAAACATTTAACACGGTGAGACCAAAATATTAAGTTCAATAGAAGTATTCGATTGAAATGCGTTTGCAAAAAGAATGTACCACGCATCACTTGGTACCAAGGAGATGACCATTCATTTCTGAAAGCTGCTTTCTTATGCACCAAACAACGGTGTCCTTTTCCCTAAGCTAAATCATACATGCATCCTGAGCCCTGTCCCCAGTTGTAAAAACACACACTCATAGAGCAGGTTTAGATAGCGGGCCAGTAAAGCAACACTCCTATCTAGGGTTAAGTTGTCAGTAGATATTCTCCTCCGGCCAAGGATGATAACCCCTCCAACTTCCTAAACCGAAGGTCAAACTTAGTTTGCCGCCTGCAGCTGTGGTCAACAGGTAATACATCAATCAGTACGGAGCAATCAATCGCAAGTCAATCTAAATTCTGCCGTTCCAGGAGACAAACAATAAAGCCAGTTATTTATTTTTTTGTCATGCTAGTGCGACTATAAAATTAAATAAGGAACATGTTGAGAAGTAATAGGTGTAAATGCCTCTTTGGTAATAAACACTGACGGCAGAGTGATCTGTAGTGCAGTGATTTGCACTGATGGCTGTGCAGTGCTTCTTATTATAAATGAGAAAAGCTGTAACACGCTATCACATTCAAACAAACATGAGCACGCACGCACACACGCACACACACACACACACACACACCCGTACGCACGCACACACAGACTCCAAAGTAACAGCTCAGTGACACAGCCACCTGTGCCTGATGCTGTAGGCCCTTCAACTGTGTGGCCTTCTGGGCACTCATCGCAGGCACCGTGTCATATCCTGTCTGAGCTGCTGTCAATCACCGCGGGGGTTTCAGACAGCCATATGGTGTGTATTTACCAGAGTCCAAGTGATAGTTTCTGTGTGTTTTTGTACAATGTGTGTGTGAGAAACACTACTTGCAAAGGTTATTCAGTCAACTTAAGAATTGTTGAGTCACCGGAAAATCGTGTTACCAAAACGTTATAGATTAACGTAATCGTTTATCAAATGCTTTTTTATGCCTTCCAGTAAGATAAAATATAATAGTTTTATAATGATTTTGTTGTTTAGAGCTAAAAACTCAACATGTTCAGTAAGCGTGTTTCTCTACATTACTAGATTTGTACAATCCTCTGCTTCCCAAACACGTATGCGTTACAGTAGTTCCAGTAAAGAATGCCAGGATGGCTCATTTTCATCACCCAATGACCATGTAATGTAAGCCTCTTAGAATGCACATCCTCTTCCAACATGGCATCGCGCCAGTCTGGGACACAGACACCATCTCCGTTTACACAAACGCCCTCTACACGGCAAGGCTTGGTCCTTGGACCTGATTGCACTTCATATCGCCTCTCGCGCCACAGGGTCGTTGCGGCACTGTGGATATGATTCTGTTGCGGCAGAGCATGGGTTTTCAACAGCTAGCACAAATGTAGGTATGTCTGTGTGTGTGGCCAAAGCTTTAGTGGCTTTAGCTTGGACAGTGTGCTTGTACATTCAACAACATCTATAAACCCGACGCATGCAAGTATACCTGTGGCCTTTGTAAGAGCTATGCATGAGAGAAATTCAAGGACATTGGAATGAGGGGAAGGCGTCAATTAGCAATAAAATATGTCTTTAAACTTGGTTGCGAAGCTATCAGTTGAAGCTCTCGCTTTGCCCCCCGTCTTTTAATTGACGTCCGTCCATCCATCCATTATCAGAACCGCTTTTCCTATGCAGGGCCACAGGGGGGCTGGAGCCTATCCCAACCGACTTCGGGCGAGAGGCGGGGGTACACCCTGGACAGATTGCCAGCCAATCGCAGGTCTAACACATAGACATACAACAACTCACACACCTATGGACAATTTAGAGTCACCAATGAACCTACATGTTTTTGGACTGTGGGAGGAAACCGGAGTACCCGGAGCAAACCCATGCTAACACGGGGAGAACATGCAAACTCCACACGGAAAGGCCCTCGGGTAGGGATGGAACCCAGGACCTTCTTACTGTGAGGCAAAGGGGCTAACCACTGCACCGCCGTGCTGCCCCCTTTTAATGGCTATATCTAACTGCTTGATGTTACGTTGCATTTGGTGAGGCGATATATATTTTAAACGGATCCCGATGAGGTCTCAGTAACCAGATGGTTAAATACGATACTCAAAACAATAAGGCTGTAGCTCGAGATGGGTTTTAAAACGTTTTACTGCCTTTACCATTAGCAAGTGTATCGTTTTCAAGGGTGCTTTTATCCATCAGCGGAACATCGTCCACTTGACGAGCCATTCTGTTTCTCCTGTCTACCGGGGGTGTTTTTTTTTTAAGACATACCCCACAGTGTTCATCAACATCTGCTTCTAACGCCGTCACCAACACCACTCAACTCTCTCCCCAAAGCTTAGTGTTGTTTGAAAGGCAACGCTTTCCAAGTTCAATTTGTTAACGGAAACCCGAGACGCCGGTGTTAAAACATCTGCCTGATGTTCTTGTTCTGCATATTGTCAAACATTTCTGAGTTACTGGACGTAACATTTTAAACAAGAGCCCCTCATTTTTTTATGACCGGCACCTGAGAATCAGAGCACACGCCTCAATTGAGTTTGGTTGCCTCCGTATAGATAGATACAGATTATATTTCACCATATGGTATCTACCAAATGGTGAGCGCTAGAGGTTTATTGAAGTTAACATGATCCATTGTTTTATTTTTTCTCCACGAACTGAGTAGATTACAGAGAGAGAACAATATAACTTCATTATAATCAATATAATCACTGTTTAATAAACATTTTATTTTTATTTTAGACTTTTTTTGTATCTGGTTGTGCAGAGAGTGGCTATTGAGGGGGGTGGCTCTGAGACATCATTGCTCACTGTTAGGCCTTCTGGAGGTGTTGTGGACTTAAATTCAACACCTGGGATGGAGGTTGCCCACTTGAAAACCCCAATTACATATCCGCTCTCAACCCAAGTCTATTCTAAAATGTTGTCTAGTACACTTTTGAAGTGCTCATCATGGAATATGGCATAAGGCATATAGGAGCATCCTATTCAGTGTATAATAAAATGTAAACATGTATATGTTGGGAAAACCACTTTATGCATGTCATTATAACCATGATGCCATGCTCCAAGACAAGTACTTCAAAAAAACACATTTGGGTTGGGAGCAAATATGTCATAACATTTTCAAATCGATCTAAAATTAAAGTGGAGATGTGTATTTATACCAGTGCAAGCACAAATCTATTTGTCACTGAACAATTATTTGGATTTATTTCACTAAACTGTATGTGTATTTAATAATAAAACATTTGTGTTAATAAAGAATGAAGCACGGTTAGAAGACACCACACACTACTTTCTTGATAATTTATTGCCATCTTCAAAGCTCAGCCCACTCATCTAGTTTAGACAAAGTCTGCCTCTCCTTCTCTTTCTTTCCTTGTCTTTTCTGCTAGTGCTGATTTAAGTGCCTCCGCTATCGGCTCACTTTTCTTTTTTTCACTTTACCAAGCAACTACTTTTAACACCATCTGCGGTGCTCCAATTAAAAACATTTGAATTCCCAAGTCCAGATTGAACATACTGTCTACATCAATAGTTGCCCTAATGTCAAAATCCATCTATAGAATGAATATTCCTTTTCCTTCAGAAGACAACCTGATCCCCGTGTCTCTCCAACATTCTCTATTTTGGGAGAAACTAAGTAGATTAAAAGACCAAGCAGAAACCTAAAACGTCCAAAGCGTCTGTCCTTCCAAGGCTTTTATGACAGTACGAGAACAGACGTTGTTGACCGAATCAATCCATCGATGCTTTTTGTCAACCTGCCCGCTTTTCAGTGTCTTTCATTCACGACACTTCAGTGCGAATCGTGAGCACAACGCTCAAACAAGTCGTGCTTAGTGCACACACCCCCCGCCCCCCCGCGGCGAAACGACCCGGGAAGACAAGACGCCGGGGCCCCCGAGAAGCACCGGCAGCCACGACCCACGGGCCACGCGACGCCAAGCGACGCGAGACGGCCTCCAGGCGCTGTCGTTATGAGCTAATTAGCCATCGCTAATGCGAATCTGTTTCCGTTTATACCCCGTTTGATTTACGGGCCCCCGTCTCATGGTCCATCTCCATGGTGACAATGCCTTTTGTTTTTTTTACGGCGCGTTTGAACCACCGCTGCAGTAAATGACGCTATAAAAGAGATTTTTATGGCTGCTTAGCACCAGCCACCGCTTCTTGCTGTCCTCTCCCAGGGGGGACTCACATATGCAGCGTGTTCGAATTAGGTCATCACGACTCCCCGACGGCCGTAAACATGGCTCTCGAGTCAGCGGGAGGGGTTCGCTTGCAATTTACCCATCCCCCCCCACCCCCCCACCTGATCGTTTTCAAAGTTGCGCTCTTTTTCCGTCTCTTTCCCTCTCATCGCCTCCTTATGCTGGGGTTCCATCCAGAGGGATCGCTCTGCCGGCCCAGAGACAGCAATGACAGAGGGCCCATCGCTCACACCAATTCCTCCTCTGTTCCTGACGTTAAGTCCTCCGATGATAGGGGAGTGTGTGTGTGTGTGTGTGCATGTGTGTGTGTGTGTGTGTTTGTGTGTGTGTGTGTGTGTGTGGGGGGGGGGGGGGGGGGGACAAATAAGGAGGATTATTCGACAATCCAACACCACCACGACAATAATTTTCACTGTTCTACCCAAGAAATT
>JAVQJS010063224.1:0-15765 GCA_036024795.1 Galaxias rostratus | reverse complement strand
AAATAGAATTAAGCGGGTTAGCGGTAAAAAAACAAAACAAAAACAAATTGTAGTTATACGTGTAGTTTTTTGCTTTTTCGACGGAGAAGCGGCGAACAAACGACGCCAGCGTCCTCTCTCGTCGAGGATAATGCTGTTACCGTGTGCCAAGGGTTTTACCATTAAAGGCAGCTTCCTCCTTCTTCACCTTCACCTCAGTCTCAGGAGATTTTATCTTCTGAACCTGAACAGAAATACATTTCAGGTATAGGCTTTATGGGTTAAGTATTTAAAAATTGGGTTCAGCTGGATGTGCAGTTATATCAACGTGCAATAACTGCGCTACCTTGGCTTTCTTCTCAAGGTCCGCTTCTGTCTTGGGGCCCAAAAGGTGCAAGACCTAGAAGTAAACAAGTATCACAGTCACAGAAAATAACCACATGGTACTTTTAAAACAAACAAAAGCATACACAAGATACAATGTATGTACCACTATCAGCATATTCAAACATGGCTTTACACACCTGCATGTCTACCTCATTTTTTATCATCTTTCCATCAGCCCACTTCAAAGCAGCACGAGCCTCTCCTGTAAAATAGAGAATGAAATCTATCTTATAATATATATATATAAATATATATAACAAAACCTATATCTACAATCTACTGGAGGTCAATAAGAAAGTGAGAGAATGAAACAAAACAAGATATTTAAGAGAAAACTCTCACCCATGAGTAGTCCCATATTAAAGCGATACCTCTCTGTCAATAGCTGTTCTTTATGCTTCTTGATTACGGATTCCACCTAAAACACACCCCTGCTATTAAACCCTAGCTATGGTACTTAGCAGTTAAATCAATTTCACAATGCACTATTCCTCTCTCTATATGATAGGCTGATTATGTTCTTACCGAATCTTCAATCTGTTCTGGTGTGACTGACACGCCCACACCGCATGTAGAGTCGAACTCCTTTTGATTGATAGGGTCTTGGGGATTACTCTTTACAAAGTCAAGGGAAGCTAGAATGGAGATTGGGGGCAATTGTGTAAATATGTAGAAAATGCAGCGAATGGGGGAGCTAAGAGCATAATGAAAAATGTTTAATCATTCAGCTAATGTTCATGAAAGGAATTTAAATATCAGGATTTAGACTGAATTTCCATTCAGAAAAATCTGAATGCAACATGCAATTTTAGTGAGCAGATGCCTCTCAGTGAGTTAATGAGTGAGTGAGTGTGTTTGTACACCTGCTAGTTGCAGCTCTGTGATGATCTTGCGCTGGGCAATTTGGTCTGTGAGGAAGGCGAGGCGCTTGATGTCCCTGAGGCGAGATGCCATGTTGTACAGAAGGGTTCCCATGGCTTTGTCCACTCCTGAAACCCCATTGACAAGCTGTGCCTGTGGAATGCATCTTGGAATTAGGAATTAAATGTAATATAGAATTACAATTTAATATAGAATTTAATATAGAATTACAAATTAATATAGAATGACAATACATTGAAGACAGACAATACCAACGCAAGCCAATCTTACAAGCACACACACCTGTACTCTATATCAGTAATAAGACGTGTATTAAAAAAAATAATCGGTGTGGCAATAAGGAAGTGTACAAGATACACTTCCAGACGTCCAGATAATTTTGTCAAACACTAACAGAAAGTTTAGGTGGGGCAAAGACTCAATTGTATTGATTAGAGAACTAACAGTGAGATCTCAACACAAGTAAGACCATAACAATACCTGAACAATTGCGTCTCTTAGGGCAGAACTCAAGACTTCATTTTTTAAGGTTTCTTTCGCTTTTTGCTCACTAAGCCCGATAGAAGTGAAGAGTGTCACTGTATCCGCCATCTTTCACCGACGAGACACGCCGTAAAAAGACCTGGCAGACTACTTAGTGTAACGGGCAGACTTCCTGTACTTTCGCCGTAAAGGTTTTCCAACAAACCAATGCCACACCGTTTCCGGTAAATTTAAAACCAATCATGAAGGGGTTGCATTAAACAAGGACCAATCGTACGTAATGTTGATATCAACAGGGGTGGGGTTTCAGAGGTGTACACGGTATTGCATCATATCCAGAGAGTAAGAATTATTACTATTATAATTTATTTTAGATTAATGAGTTATTTCGATATCTTAAATTTGATACATTATGGTATCACTGTTTCATCAAATTTTAACCGATCACATTCTTAGAGTGATAGGAAAGATAGAAAATGTGTCCACCCCGTCTGCGTTATATTTAGTCTGCCTATGATGGTCAACAAAGTTCCTTGATGCTAGTGTTAAAAATACAGTGTTAATAGTCGATTACAGTTAGATCTAGATAGCGATATCAAACTTTGTTTGACGCCAGCAATTATGGATTGTGTCGGTTTTCACTACACCAGTGTCTACGATCATTTCCTTTTTGCAGTGTAGCACGTCCTTGTACTAGGGAATGTTTGTTGATTGTGTGACATTCTTGTTATAGTGCTGTAACGTCACAGCATGTCCCATGCATTGTTGTCCACCGGGTCAAAGGCTTGGCGATGCCTTACTTGTGCCCGGTCTGAGCTGAGGCTAGACCTTACTCTGGGCTGTGGGCAGACCTTTCGGTGAGTAAATACCTGCCACTGTTACTCAACGTGTAAGAGAACAGCTACTTTTGACACGGTAAAATAATTTGTATCAATATTAAAAACGACGCCTTCCCTGTTTCTTCACTCGGGTAGTTGGAGGGAGACAGGCGAAGGCCATTGGACTGGAGTGATGGCCGGACAGGTTTGGACTCTCACCCAGACAGATGACACACTATGGTACCACACTTATGGTAGCCAAGCCAGCGTCGGAAAGGGGCATGGAAGGAAAAGGAGTGCTGGATCCTCGAAGCAGGGACAATATATCTCGGAGAAGAGATTTAAATCATCAACTGAGGTAAAGGAAGAGGACGATGAGGAGCCGATAGCTGTGACCCCTGGGCAGGACATAAAGGAGGAAGAGATGCTCCGGGATTACTTCCAGCTAAACATTAAGTTGGGTGATTTGTACAGCAAATGGGGAGCAGCAGACCCCCACTTTAAACACATTTCCAACATCTTCACAGGTACTGAAAATGTGTGAGTAAGACAATTATGATTAACAAAAGTTGTTTTGCCCCTAAAGTATGGTAGCTTGCTTGCATAAAAAAAAAAAATCCCACATGTGTGCAATAGGTGTGCGCATGCTCCGCCAGGATCCCACTGAATGTTTATTCTCCTTCATCTGCACTTCAAACAACCACATCTCTCGGATCCAGGGCATGGTGGAGAGGCTGTGTCAGTCTCTGGGCACCCCGCTCTGCCAATTGGACCAAATCGCTTACTATGACTTCCCCTCACTGGATGCCCTAGCAGGTATATATCAGTCCTTTTTCATTTTTGTTTTTCTTTTTAATTTCATGGTCTTTCTGTGTGGAGTTTACATGTTTCCCCCCGTGTTTGTGTGGGTTTCTTCTGGGTACTCCGGTTTCCTCATATCATTAAAAAACATGTCTTACCACATGTCCTCCATTCTCATACCAGTGCCCTGACCAGTTACTGCCAATTCACCTGGAGTCGATCTGTGTGTCGAATATGTGACCAAGTGTGTCGTTCTACGTTCAGTGAGCAAATCTGGCGCAAGTTAGCTGCCGTGGAATCACTCAAACCGAGTGTCGTGTTTGACACCTGTCGTTGGTTCTTCGTTCTATGTAATTAATTCGTGATACATTTCTGCAAAGCACTTTGAGACTCGAGAAAAGCGCTTAAACTAAATAAAATGTATTGTTTTTATTATTATTAATAATAATGATGATGATGAGGATGATGATGATGATAATAATAATGTAGTGTTAGTGTACAGTCCAACCCTGGTACATTATGTGCTCGTGTTTCGTTCCTGGTGCCCTTTGTGATAGAGTTGGATATCAGTAAATTATATCTGTTTATTGTAAAGTGACCTCAAATATTATGTATATTAATATTGCATTGCACTAACACATCTATGGCTCTCTTCAATTTGATGGTTAGACAGCAGTGTGGAGGAACGTCTCAGGGATCTTGGTTTTGGGTACCGTGCCCGGTTCCTCCAGCAGAGTGCCAAACAGCTCCTGGACAAGCATGGTACCCAGTACCTCCAGGGTTTACGCACTAAGCCTTATCTGCAGGCACGCAATGCACTGCGCACCCTGCCTGGAGTGGGCATGAAGGTTGTTCTAGTTCCTAGACCCTAATCCACTGTTGCATGAAACACTATGATAGTATCAGTAAAAACAGAACAATATCTTGACATAACTTCCACGTATTTTACATATATCATGTATTATCAGTTGTGCCACATTTGCTGCTTGAAATGATAGGATGTTCCTTGCAGGTGGCAGACTGTGTGTGTCTGATGTCTCTGGATAAAGCTGACGCTGTGCCTGTGGACACGCATGTCTGGCAGATTGCAAAACGAGACTACCGGTGTGCTGCTGGCAGTGGACAAAAAACCCTCACCGACAAGGTCCATCGGGACATAGGTGAGCATAATAGCTAGCCTATTTTTTGAAAGAAATTATGACTTTTCTAAACCCTCTCTGGTCCTTGGATCTTGTTTTTGGCAGTCTTTAAGTAACATATCAAGGGTCTTTGTTTATTTCAAGTCCACCCAAAAAGTTAAACTTTTTTGCATGAGTTCTCCTAGTAAGGGTCATTGATTTGTTTCTCACTTCTATAGGGGATTTTTTCAGACAGCTATGGGGTCCTTATGCTGGTTGGGCACACTCTGTGAGTACTCTACAGTACTGTATATACATAATTTTCTCTATCTTTATTTCCAATTCTACAGAGATGACTGAGTGTCTGTCATGTTACAGGTTTTGTTCTGTGCCGATCTTAAGAAGTTTCAGATCTTAAAAGAAATACCATCCTTCCAACAGGATGCAGAATATGACAAAACAGTGATGAAGCCAAAGACAAAAATTAAGAAGGAAGTAAGTGGAATGGTGAACAATTCCAAAATCAGGCGTACGTGTGATAGAAAGGCAAAGATGAGTGTAAAATAGGAGGGGGCATGTAGTTAAATTGGAAGTCTGATTAGTTCTGACAACTTCAATCAGCGCTCATTTTTTAAGTGTTACGTGTCGTGCTACACATCAGTTGAGCAGGGTCTGAGCTCTTGGACCACTCTTACCTTTTCTTGTAGATGTACACTATCATGCAGAAACTGAAAACAAGTTGTTAAAGATTGTCCCACCTCGCACATACTGTACACGGTGAGGACATGGACTGATAGCAATATCTAAAGGACTGTACTTATAGATGTACTAATGTTCTAATTGACTGTCAAAAATGATATTCTATATACAATGTATATGAGCTCCTTTGATTTATTTCTGGAATGATACTCAAGATGTCATGAACTTCTTTAAAATTACAAATTGGATATTTTTTACAATAAAAAGAGGACCACCTAATGTTTTTCTGTTATCATTCCACATAAACATTATATTACTAGATGTGCCTTTTTCATTAAAGGTTGCTTTTAGTCAAAACCATATCTTCAACTATTTCACCTTGTGCCGACAAAGTTGTAAATGTTTCTGGTGTGACCACAAGATGGTGATATGGATCAGACGAACCTTGACCACATATTTTCCAGTTGATGCTTGATATACATATATTGTTTAATTTAGACTGAATATTTGGACTTTGCCTGGGCAAGTGAATCAGTTCCCAGTAGCCCTTGCGTTTCTTGACATTATATACTTTAAAGAGGGTTGACATTATGCATTTGCATGCTAGCCTAAAGACGGGAATGTGTACCTACTGTCTTCTTTTTTCCCCCAGTCTCAGGTTCCTTACTCTTTAGTCTAATTTTGCTTGTTGGTCTATATACAGTCTACTTTTGAGCTGGGCTGAAAGTGAAGAACCACATGATCTGTGCATATATCCATAGATATATACAGTGTCAGCAAGTCTGATTATAGCAGGCATTGTAGATGTTTTCCCATAATGTGCTGGGCAATATGTGTGCTGGAGAAATGCTTGTCAAAATTAATGTGTCGTTGCATAACAGAAGTTGATGATAATGTGTATGTAGACTGGTAACAAAGGGAAAGTGTTGCAGTGTTAGTAAATAGAAATGTCTAGATCAAAACTCATTGTTTATTTTTCAATTAAAGGGTATTTAAAATCCAAATGCATAATGGCTGAATGTATAGTGGTTGCCGGTGATGGATTCACTTTTATGAACAGGTGTTTTATACTTTGTTTTCTGGTCTCTGTGTATTTGTGCCATGTAAAGGTTGGATGTTTTATGATACAGGGTGTGCAGCCATGTGTGTTAATGCATGAGTGAATCAGCTTTCATATTCAGGCCAGAGACAGACAGTGTGCGTGAACAAGATAAAAATAGAGGTGGAGGGGAGGGGAAAAAAACAAACACAAAAAAGACCAGGATAGAAAAGTATGCTTGATGAGTGCATTTGCATAGGTCAACCGAAAAAAAAACATAAACATGCAATGACTTGCACACATGAATGCACGCACAGAACAGGTAAAAAACAGAATAGAACCAAAGGGCATCTGGAGTGACGTAAGAGATGGAACGCAGCCTTTGTCATGTCTGTGTTGCATTGTAGAAATAAAAAAAGATTTCTCAGAAAGTCCGTTTCCTCTGTGAAGGCGCCATCACCCCCCTAAGGCACCAGAGGGCGCACTCCCAAACCTAAACACAAAGAGATGTCTGTGCGATGCCAGATGTGTAGCAGTAGGGGTAGGTTTGTCTCTCTCTGGGTGGTAGCATTTGATATGTGTGTGGGGAAGTGGGAGTGAAAAGAAATACGTGGGCAATAATTGCAGCATGTGTGTGTGTATTTGAATGTGAATGCTGGCACGCATGCTTGTTGTGGTCTTAGAGAATATCTCTCCATGTGGCTCCAATAGTTATGGTTAAGGGTTGGGAACTGACAGTGTGAACAGTGATTATTTCATTTTCTTTTTTACATCCGAGCACTGTATCAATATATCTTTCTGTGCCTCTGCAGCTTTCCAAAATAGTGTCATCTTCTGCTGTTTCATTCCAGTTGTCTATGCTTAATAAAACAGGACAATAGATTGCTAACAATACAATTCCTGAACTACAATAGATGGGATATTATAATAGTACCGATTACAGCGCCTTAAATGGTGGGGATCCGTTAAATAGACAGAGAAAAGGGGCCATAACCCAATCCCCCTCACTCCACCGTCCTTCAAAGATCTGACAAAACCCAATGCTAATGGAAAGACAGGGAGAGAGGGAGCAGTCCTTACTTGGAGCTGGGTCTTTGAGGCCCAAAGCTGGATGGATATCCATGAGTGTCTAGACAACTGAAGAAGCAAGAGAGAAAGGAGCTGATGGAAGAATTTCATAACTCAGCCCCCTTCTGGTTAATGTGTTTCCAGAGGTACATTTGCTTGAAAGCGCCAACTTGTGCTTAATGAAAGAGGCTTATTGCATCTGTGAAACTCAATGGCTATTCAATCTGATGTGAGTTAATCTCCCGGTTTGATGAGGTTTCTAGTCTAATTTGGCGGAGTGAGGGGGGGGTGGGGTCAAACATTCCTGACCAGTGTTAACATTTTTAAATGTTCATAATTGCTAGTCAAAATGTATCTACGCAAAGACAATGTGTGCTGCCTATCTTTACAACATCTGTTACTGTTTTGGTGTCATCATGTGGCTGTGATTCTATGTCACGGTTTTTCAAACCATCGAACTAGCTCAAGGCTACAGAAACAAAGACATTTTCATTCAACACACATGGTAAGGAGTGAGAGGGAGAGCCAGTCCATGTTTTTGTCTGGACCTCTGAGGCATGTGCCCTTATCCTCCTCTGTGTATCTATCTCATCTCTACTTCTGTCTGTGTTCGCATAATTTGTATATCTGTTCCTCCATCATTCCCTGAGGTGATCTCCCTTTCCCTCTGCAGATTTCTCTCTCTCTCTCTCTCTCTCTCTCTCTCTCTCTCTCTCTCTCTCTCTCTCTCTCTCTCTCTCTCTCTCTCTCGTTCTCTTTATGGCCTAGTCATACTATCTTACTCTGTCTATTTCTTGCGAGCTGTCTCCCTGTCTGCTGCTGCTGACTCCAAAGCACACAAATAGTATATACTCTCTGTTCTATTCAGGCAGACAGATGGACAACAGTGCTGGAGTGGTGACTCATTTGGGCCTTATGTGTGAATTCACGATGTCGGCTTGCTTACTGCCCCATCGATAGACAAGATTACTCTAATAGCGTTAAAGAAAGAACAGAGCATAGCTAATGTCCTACTGAAAGCTAAAACCGCACAGTGTGAGACAAACACGACATGCACACATTTTTAAAGTGTGTCCACACCTCCAGCCAAGCAGGGTTGATTGTTTTCAGATGTATCTGCTCTTAATGCATTCAAGTTTAATTTAGTCAATTTACTGTAATTCATCAAAAGGAATCATTTGAAAAAGAAATTGAGGGGTCACTTATCAGTCACTTATCCAGTCTGGAACAAGTTGTTTTTGTGTCATTAGTGTTTACAGTATAGAAATATAAAATAGACTAAAAAATAATACAATTTCTCAATTAAGAAATACGTGATTGTTTCAACATTTATATTGGCAAATGGGCAGATCACTGCTTAAATGTATACATTTTTGGATTAGGTTGGTATGTTGATTTAAAATTGCCTTTTGTATTATGATATACCAATTAAAAAATGCAATCTTTGAAATGTGTTATTCACTGTGGGATCAGACATACACTTTATTTTGATTTTTTTAACTTGCTGGTCCATCCTCTTGGTTTGATTCTAACTTGCATTCAAATATACATATGAATGGTTGACTATAAAATGTGTGATCATCACAGTTACCCACAGTTTCTCATTTTCAATGCAACCGTGCGGTTTCCAAATGCCCAGGGTATTTGTTTCCTGCTGGCTCGGTGTTAATGTAATAGTCTTAGATAAATCCCCTGAGCTAAAGAGGTATTTTAGTTCCCGGCACTTGGCTCTAGTGCCTTTATCAGTGCAAGTAAGGTAAGAATTATTCATAGAATTAATAAAAAGGGGATTGGGTTAAGGTTAATAGGCCTATAAATAGATATATTTTTATTTCAGTAGGGTTCTGTAGTAGTTGTGGGCTAAACATCAGATTAGAGTATAGGAAGGGAGTATGATCTGCAATAACAGCAGTAAAAAAGTGGAACTTCGTGGAACTTCACTGACAGTGTCTAAGTAGACCCCATAAGTTTTGCTGGCCGCAATGCTTTTAGTGCTGGCCGATCCTCTGCACAGGTATATCAGCCTTAGAAGTGGTAATACATTGTATGTGTGTTTTTGTGTGTATACGTTTCCTGTGAAAGGCTGTAACTGTGATGTGTTATTTAAAAATATAATGCCTCTAAGAATCACCTGAACAAACTTTCCCCAGAAATTACTGTGCGCGTAAGAAAAAAAGAGGCATGGAGGGCGGCAACGAGGTGGCACCCAGCCATGGGTGCAGGTTTTGGCACATGAAAACACCAAAGGCCTTGACGCTGCTGTCTTTTTCTGTCCCGTTCAGAAGCGAAGGTTATGAGGAGGAAAGTAGAGTAGAGTAGGGTACAGTTATACCATGAGATAACTGTCTTCTCGAAGACTTTCATTTGCTCTGCCGCCGGCTGAGCTCTTTTTGCTGATGTCTGCCAAAACAGTCAAGAGGTGTAGTCTATCCTTGCCACCACATGCTTCTTTATCGATAGTCACCGACAGCACCTCTTAATTATTTACAATTTAATAATAATTTTATCAAATTAAAAAACGAAAAGCCTGGAGGTAATTTGCTTTTACTTTACAGAGCAGCCTGTTCTCATGCATAGAAGTAGCTTTCATATGATGATGTAACCCGTCCCTTGCTTCTTTTGAATGAGGCTAAGTTGTCCGGACAGTTAGTCCATCCTCAAGAAGACGGTACGAACCGACCATGACACATTCCACAAACAAAGCAAACTTAGATGTCCTAATGTTTTTGTTGTTTCTGATATGTGTAACAATAAATCCATAGCCTTCAATTTGTTGGAACATCACGGATGTATCATTAGGTAGTTGAGCGTTTACATTTACATTTAAGAAAAGTAAAGCTACATGAGACGGTACCAGTACCAAACTAAAAAAAACAAGGGAGAGAGGGAGGATAAAGTTAAATGGAGCAATCGGAGGGGGCGTGCGCTTACTGGATCGCTCTTGGTTAGGGAGAGCTAGCAGGCAGTGTACGCAAAATTTATTATCGATAGAGTCCCTGCATTTCTACCACCGGTGGAGATATCCTGCGGCGCTCCAGAGGTATACGCTCACCGGCGTAAACGATCACGCAGCAATTCATACTCTGACGCAGAGAAGGTCATATTCGACAGGAGGACACAGGATTGGAGGTAGGCTATGTTTTTCGATTGAATATGCGGCAATACTTTCCATACTGTTCCTTGTATGACGTTGATTTACACTTCATTCCGTACGTCCATGAATTGTCCTAATTGCAACTGGGCATATTAATTATTTGGTGTTTCGCTGTGAATAATATAGAGTGACTGTTCAGTCTTTAGTTGCGTTTGAATGCCTGTGATATTTTTTATGGCGTAATTTAAGATGGATATGCCTTAATGTGCGCATCATGAGAGGTACACAAGAGGCTTGTAGCTTATTTTCTGTCAGTTGCAGACCTATACATGTTGGAAACAGTGAGAAAGACGATCCTACCTATGATGCCATGATACAAGATACTATGCTTGAGTATTCCACTCCTAAACCTATCGTCGTTCATATTTAATTTGTTACCGACGCCTATCCCAAATGTATCCTTGAAACGAGACCGCTGTGATTGAGATAAGAATGAGGTGCCTGTAGTGGGCCTGTATGTGCAATCAAATGTTGATAAAGCAAGTCGACCAAACCACTCTCCATCCCATGCCCTCTCAACTAGCACAGCAGATGTTCAACATGTTTGTAATAGTTTGGTGTTTACATAGTGTGTGGGAGTTTAGAATTCGATACCCCCAGGAAATATAGATTGAGGGGGGCGTTTGAAAGTAGGAACTCACCTGGTTCTCATTGGGTCTTTAACCACAACCGCAGTTGGTTTCAAACGAGGGAGGTTATTGAGGGAGGGAATGGGAACGTCTGTGCCAATACATTACTGAATCACTCAACCCTGGCAGGCTGAATCAAGCTACTGGATCAGACTCATGAGTTCTGCCAGGCAACTTGGATTCAGAAAAGAACACGAATAATTATCTCTTCAAGCTCCGTAAATCCTTAATTCATGCAGCATTTATTGTCCTCTTTAATAGGTGTTTAATAAGAGTGTTGAGATTGGAAATCTCTGTCAGTGAAGACAATAACCTCTGCACACTATGTATAAAGACTTTTCTGTAGTGGGACCACCTGGGTTAGGCTTTGATTGCATAATGTGCACTGGCTTTGGATATCCATAGTTTGTGTGTGAACGTTGTTGTGGGAGTGAAGTGTTGATAGAATGAAGTGCCTGAGATCAATATCCCCCAGGTAAGATTGAGAGTTTTGAATTCTGACTGACAAAACAATTAGTGCTCACCAGAACATAGGCGTTCTTGCAGGAATATGTTATTAATCTGACCGAACAGAAGTCACAGAACTTTGAACATGAATATTACCTCAGATTGCCTGTGGGACTTAGATGACCATAGCTAGTTGTTTGATAACAGAATCCATGTGGATATTTGTCATGATAATGATTGTATTACTGGGCAGGCAATCCTTTGATAAAGGGACAATTGCTCACCATTTATGACAGTTCAATTGTTACAATTAGGGCTGTAAACCCAGCAGGAGTGTGCTGTGGTGGACTGCTTGCCACCAGCCGTCACAATATTTGTCTGGCCTGCCTTACAGGGATAGTTTCCGGTCCTGGATGTGTGTGATCTACATACAGATAGCGTAATAGCCTTGAACTTGCAATAAGATTAGATCTCTACTTTGCATCAAGGATTTTGCTTGTCTGCTTTGAGGTGTCCTACATGTGTGTAGCTGAGCTTTTTATGCTCTGTAACGATATGACACTTGTTGACGTGACCTTTGCTTCACCCCAGTGTGTGTGTGTGTGGGTGTGTGTGTGTGTGTGTTTGTGTGTGTGTGTGTGTGTGTGTGTGCATGCATGCGTGTGTTTTGTTCTTACTGCCGTTAAGCACCACCTCCCAGGTTGACCTGCCCTCTTTGATCTGAGGCTTAGCTGAAGGTAGAACATCAGAAAAAGATGTTTCTGGCTAGTGCCTCTAGCAGGACATCCGCCTGTCAGACGGAGATCTACACATTAGGGTAGGCATGCCACAAAGTTCCACATTAGATCTTGGTGCCTGCTGGTCTCTCCCTATAACCTGGCACTTCTTGTGTGGTCTAAGGTCACAGCCGACAGCGTTGGAACCCCCCACCCGACCTACCCTGGGTAACAAGGTCACATTCAGTCAGGGGTCTTTTGCTTGATTTGGTTTGACCCTGTGACCTGGCTGAAAGGCTTTGCTTCAACACCTACAGAGCCCATACTTAATACATTATGCTCTTTTAAAAGTTTCCAAACATGTCAAAAGATGCATTGAGAACAACAGAGCAATTTTTAAAAAACATTAACATATTTTCCCCAGCATATGTTGTTTTCTTAAGAGAGGCTGAGCTGGTCTGAGAGAGAGGGGCGTGTTTACATTCTTGAGATATGTGGAATCTCAACACTCAAATGTACCAGTCTCCCCCAAACCACACATACCCCCAGAAACACTCTCACCTCTCACACTTGACTCACAATTAGATGTATCCCCTACAGGGTGCCACATAAACAGGCCCCATACCTTTACTTTAAGCTGAGGGGATGCATTAACACTAAAACACAGAAAACTATTCTACTGGACGGTTGGCAACATAAAATTCACCTCGCTGTCTTTCTATAACTATATTGCTCTCTCTATATATTCCATCTATTTATTAAATGCTCTGTCTGTATCTCCCACTCTCTTTCTCCCCTTACCTTTTCTTCTTCTTGTCTGCATTATTCAATAATCTTCTATAGATTAGCATTATTTTTACTCGCCTACATTATTTTTATTGTTTTCAACAATAATAATACAGCTTTTATTTAATTTGTCTCCAATACTTTGAGCTGAATCAGTCTCTACACCCCACCTATACCTTATTCATCTCTCCTGTTGGAATTGGAAGTATTTTCCTGCTTTCTAGGATCTCTCAGGTTGTGACATAACCTGACTCTTTAAGCCCTTTCAGTAGAATTGACATTGGACACTGAAGACTCTATAGCATGCAAGCCCCCCAACTAACCCCCCCCCCCCCAATGTAATTACATACCTGTCTATGTATCAACCACACATAAACAAACACGGTCCCAGATACTAGTATGTCAGTGTTCAGGCTAGACTTTCTGAACGGTAGCGAAAACAGAAAAAGCCTTGTGTCTGTTCCTGTAAAATAACTTAAATTAACAGAAAAAGCTGACTCATAGATTCTCTGGAATCTGGCAAACTGTATATTACCTAGAATGAGGAAACCACGTCTGGATTAGGACTGAGATGGTAATGCATTTGATATGGCTGGTGGCCATCTCAGTAATGAATGGAAGTCCATAGACATGACCTAACTGGGGCTGTCGTGCTATAGCAGCTGTTGCATTGGCGGGTCATGTAATTGGGTAAGGGACGCGGCCCCTGATTGGGAGTTGGGAGTGTGTGTGTGGTGTGGGGGAGGTAGTAATGTTCAGCTTCTTCCATACTGCAGAGCACTACAAGATAGTATCCCCCTCCAGCATTTCCCGCTCTGTATAAAGGAAGCTATTGTGAGATTGAATGTGATGTCATGCCACGGCCCCACCCCCCCACCCCCTTTATGCACACTCACTGATGTGTCCCACTCTGTACCCCCGGGGCACCCCACGATAAAAATACCCTCGTCATACACCCATCTGCCCCTTCCTCTCCTAAAGATTCACAAGAGACGATTTCATCCAGGGAAGAAATGTCGGCATTCACTGGGAGACAGAGTTGGTCTTTGTTTGTGGTCACGTAGAAATGAATGTTGACTTTGACTCAGATCAAGCAGCCGGGTGTTTCTCCTCGACTCCTTAAGGCAATTTGGCCCACTGCCTTTTACGTCCTATTAATCTAAGCTTACTACACACACACACACACACACACACACAAACACACACACACACACACACACACACACACATGCAAAGTGTGTGACTGTCTAGTTTAAGGAGCACACACAGTCAAAGTCACACCCACTGGAAAGAAATGTGGCATCGGGTGGCAGGTCTCATCTGTCCATCACAATGATCGGGAGAATCACCCTACCGGATCGTTACGTACGTTCCTGTGTGTGCGTGTGCGTGTTTGGTGAACAGTAGCTTGAGAGACAACGTCGCAGGCAGTGCCTCTGTGCAGCCAGAGGAGCAGGCGAGGCAAGGGTCAGTCCAACCTGCAGCAGAACAGAGCCATGAATAAAGGCAGCAGAGAGAAGGTTAGAGGGGGGGCGAGCAGGACGGAGAAGAAAAGCAGACAGAAGAAAGTACGCTGGTATCGAAGGCTGCTGGCGTACCGGTGAGTCACACACAGCCGGTGCCGAGCACCCTTCTGAGTATGTAGGGGTGTGTGTGTGTGTGTGTGTGTGTGTGTGTGTGTTTGTCTGTCAGTGTGTGTGTGTGTGTATGTGTGTGTGTGTGTGTGTGTGTGTGTGTGTGTGTGTGTGTGTGTGTGTGTGTGTGTGTGTGTGTGTGTGTGTGTGTGTTTAGGTGCACATGCCTGAGTGGGGTTTTCGACAGTCTACAGGCTGTCAGTCTTTGGAACAGCTGTTTAGATGGTTAACACAAACGTGCACCATTAACTTCCATAGAGAGTGAGTTCTCTTTTCTCTCTTGTGGTGGATGAGCTAATGAGGTAATGATGGTCTTACCTGCTTAGTATAGATGTGTGTGTAAGTGAGCTGGTGTGTGTGTGTGTGGAGGTTGGGAACAGGGGTAGGTTAAAAGGGTTCCATCTAACCACAGTCCCTCATTCCGAGGTGCTGACACACACACACACACACACACACACACACACACACACACACACACACACACACACCAATGAAGAGGCAAAATTACAGGCTTCCATAGACAAACGCCGCTGCACCCGCTGGCTTGTAGCTATAGCAACTCTGTCAGGGTGCTGTTAGTAGCTAGAGGAGGAGGAGGAAGAGGGGGAGGAGGAGGAGGAAGAGGAGGATGCCATACGGGATTCGGAGAAAACAGATGAAGGAAAGGGGAGGAGGTGAGTGGACAAATTGTAGGGTAGCGAGAACAGCACGGTGCGAGAAGCAGGAGAGAATGGTGGTTCAAGGAGATGAAGCCGATCAGGAACGTGGGAACGACGGAGAGAGGGGAGGAGGAAAAAACAAGGAGGAGAGAAAGAGAGAGAGAGAGAGAGGGAGGGAGGGACGCTGACTGTGAGCGCGGGAAGAGAGAGAGCAGAGAGGTGGGGGGGTCGCGCTGGTACCCCAGCCCAGAAGCGTGCTGCCTGGGATCATCTTTCCCTGGGACTCCCTCCCTCCGGGCCCCTGCCTTCCTGTGCCTCTGAGGTGTTTGGCTGAGTCATGCTGCCCTCCCTCCCCTGTACCCGCAGGTGGGGACCCCGTCTCTGGGGGGGGGGGGGGGCGCGGGGGGGGGGGGGGGGGGGGGGGGGGGGGGGGGGGGGGGGGGGGGGGGGGGGGGGGGGGGGGGGT
>JAVQJS010063215.1:0-20328 GCA_036024795.1 Galaxias rostratus | reverse complement strand
TTGTGTTTACAATTTACTTGCATAAGTGACAAAAAACATATACATACACACACACACACCACACACACACACACACACCACACACACACACACACACACACACATACACCACACACACACACACACCACACACACACACACAACACACAAAAACACACAAACACACCACACACACACACACACACACACACACACACACCCACACACACACAGACACACACACACACACACACACCACACACTCACACACACACACCACACACACCACACACACACACACCACACACATACACACACACCACACACACAAACACACACAAAAACACACACACAAGACACACACTCAAAAACACAACACACACACACCACAAAAACACAAACACACACACCACACACACAAACACACACACACACACCAAACACACACACCACAAACAAACAAACATACACACACCACACACACACACACACACCACACACACACACACACACACAATGTCAACATTTCAATCCCAAACCTCAAAGGCCTTCAGATCGATGACTTTCCTTGTGTGCCTCACATAGCTAAAACCACTAAGTTGCACGTAAATATCATCCTGTTTCCAAATTCCAACCATCTTCTTACCTCGATCCAGAGTGGACTCCAGAGTGCCTCACTCTGCCCTTTCACAATCAGAGCATCTATGCCCTTGTGCCAGGGACAAAAGGAAGCTCCTTAGGAGAATCATCTGATGTCTGCCGGCTGATTAGCAATTAAGACCGTGGCACGAGCGCTGATAAGGGTCGGCCTTACAAGAGGGTGGATGGAGAGGGGCGGATGGTGGGAACGGACAGGGATGAGGGAGAGGGGACTGTGAGTGTGTTGATGGAAGATCCTCTTGTGTGCTAGATGTGACCGCGCTTTCCTCCACTGCTGGGTAGCTTAGTGCCCTGTGCTAGTCCTTGTCAGTGGTTTGTTTTTATTGCTGTAGCTAGCGTGTTGTTTAAAAGAGGGATTCGACTGGTTTGGACTGCAGAAGCTGCTAGAAGAGCTCGTTATGTCATTGTCCTATTGAAGTAGGCTGTTTGTGTCTGTGGTATTAGTTCAATGTGTATTCAGACATATACCCAGGGCTGGCTTCACGACCAGGGGAGACGGCAGGCAGCGTCCCCACCTACATGTCCCCAAACAAAGAGCCTGAGAGGGTGGCTACATAAGGAAGGAATCCACAGCGTGAAGAGAGGCAAGCGCAATCCATTTAGATAAGGAGATTAGACTGACGGATTCCCGGCTGCACCAAGGGGAATATTAGCCTGGGCGCGCGTGGCTTTGGTTCCCTGCTTATGTCTCCATTAGCCTAGCTGTCAGCACATACCCAGACCCCCACACACGTCTCCGAGGCTTCACACATAGCGTGTGCGCCGAAGCACCAGCTCTTGAGGAAATCGTACCGGCAAACTTTTTTTCCGGTGTTATGAAACGTCTTTTTTCTCTGGTCTCCCCCGGGGGCGTCTGGAGAGAGTGACTCGGCTGATGACTCACAGCGGGGGATCTAAAAGGGAGGTGGGGGGCTGAATGGCTCTGACCCCTCTCTCTGGAACAACCACTTTGAGACGATTGACAATCAGCCCGCCTCAATCAGCCCCCTGCTGGGCCATGCACCCCCCCTCCCATCTCTCCCCATTCGCCGTCTCGGAAGAAGCCCTAACAGAAAGGATGGAGCCCCATTTAGTTATTCTCCCTGTCGTGACGGCATCCTTTGAATGCAGCCCATGTGTTTGACTATGATAATGTGCCGAGCTGTAAGAGTGAAGTAAGGACAGAGTGATGGAGAACATAATTTCCTTCCTGTTTAGCCTGCTGGTACTTCCTCTAGCCATGTGTCTGGCTGGCCTCGGTGCCCTTCCTCTCCCCCACTTCATAGTAGAAGAGAATCAGGTTCACTAGCTAATCGTCTTCTCTCTCACTCATGTTCATTGACACAAGCAGCGATGGGTGAACATTTGTGTTGCACCTGTAGCTTTGCTGCGAGTCGCTCTAGGCTTCTCAGAACGTCATTTTATCAAATGAAAACCCCTCCATCCCAGCTTAGCTAGTGTTGTTACTGTCATGACATTTTAATTAATGATGAACTGTCAAATAATACGATTTAGTTGTCTTTGTCATTTCAAGTTACTCTTAGAGCCTAATAGTAGTATTATAATAGACATGGAAAACTAAAAAATATCTACTGAACATGAGATCATATTAATACATTAGAAATTGGGCTTTTCACATTAATAAATGCTGGCTTGGTAACTAGAACAAAATGTGCCTAAATCACATTGTGAGCGTAGCCCACGTGTCAGCTCTCTGTCTCACATGAAGCCCCCCTTTCAACCACTCCTCACGCAACCCAGTTAGCCTTGGAGGATAATGTGTGGTTCACCTTGGTGCCTTGCTCTAGTCGGCTCTTCGGTCGGAATGCCACAGAGGAGCCGGGTTTTCTAAAGTTGTTTGTGTGAAGGGCTGATACCTGTGTATGGGAAGCCCGTCGATTGGCTGTTACCTCTGAAGGCCGCGAGAGCTCAACGCCCACGGGCAAATTCCGTGCAACAATGCAGCCCACTGCAGTGGCTGTACACTCGCGTCAGGCAGGCCACAGCACTGCTCTGCAGCTGTTGGAGAGAGCAAAACGGAATCTTTCTCCTTCTTTTTCTTTGTTTCTGTTTTGGGAGGGAAAACATCCTTGTCCATGTCACAGCCCTTTCTGCTCAGAGAGTGTGTGTGTGCCCACACGGCTCCTCTTGTGTGCCACCCTTCTTTCAGCGTTTTCCGGAAACAGATTCTCCCCCATTTGTCGTCCCCGCCAGTTGGAAGAAAAAAACTACCACCCGGTTAGAGTGTAGCGAGTGTTTAAGTTGCCATGGCAACTGGATGAGTCATCCTGCTGCAGTTAGTTTAGTCACAGTTGCACTTGTATATTTCTCCCTCTATCTGTCTGCCTCTCCCCCCTCTTTTCAACCTCTCCTCCTCCATCCACCTCCATCTGCTTCTCCTCACCTTTCCCAAGCGATTCCACCTGTGAATAGCGTGTGAGTCACTGCATTTTTTTTCTTTTTCTACTGTCGGCCGCAGTCAAAGCAGAGGGGAGACGGACTCAGAGCCTGCACCAGCCTCCACGGCCAGGTCACCCACGGTAGAAGACAAGGAATCAGAAGGAAAGTGTAGAGAGTCAGAGATGGAGGGAGGCAAGGGCTGGGGTGGCTGACGGGGGTGACTGGAGTGTCACGGCTCTGCCTCTGATTGCTTATTTATGGCCCAGGCTAATTCGTAAGGAGAGCAGTGACAGCCAGCTTTGAGAGAGAGGGGGGAGGGGGGGCACGGTGACAGCCCCTTGTTTGGCACAGCCCCAGAGCACTGGTTAGCTCTGATTAGAGGCTGGCTCATTAGCACACATGGAAGCACTGTTTGAGGAGCATCACGGGAAGCTGGTTCCCGCTTTGGATTTAGGCCTGCTCTTTTGGCCGGGGCAATTGGAAGTCCAAATTAGCCTCTGTGTGTTAGTGTTTACCAAAACAAACCTTTTCCCCCAGCATAGATGAGACCACATTGTACCTCAGAGATTACTCGGCAAGTAGGCATGTTTTTTTGTTATTTGAAAAAACCTGCTTAGATTTCAGTTAATAAACAGCTACGATGTATGAATAACAAAATACATTCAGTCTTAACTGAATGGGTTGAGGTGGAAAACTGACCAAACACTCGTAGCTAAATATAAGGGGATTAGGTGTCATCATTTGAACAACATATTGAAATACTAATTGGAAGACAAAGATGAAAGACTAAGCTACTTATTTTGGGGCTAAAGCCAACTCTTACAGTACCAGAATGTCCTACAGTGGCTTGGCAGAGTTGCTTTTTGCAGAGCGCTATTGAAATCACCCTCCCCACTTGTGCACAATAAAAAACAAACCACAGAATCCTGTCAGCCTGATCCCTCTGGCCCGGGTCGTTCACGTCAGAACCTTTGAAAATGTCGACTCGCAACGCCACCCGTTTTGGAATCGCTACAGCAGCTCCATAGAGGTCGGCGGGGGTTATACTTTAGTTTTTGCTGAGGCCGCGTCTGCTTATTCGTCCACACGAACTCTTTGTCACGTCAGCCTCGGCGTTCTGTAATACACACACTTGAGCGCCAGGGACCTAGAGCAGCCACAGGACCGCTAGTCTTCGGACGAAAAACAAGTTCTCGGAAAACTAGGATCGGCGTCACCGGAGATGTTTCCATTTCATTCTCAACGGGGATGGCAGCGGGATCGTTAGGATCGAAACGTTGACCCGACCAACAACAATGGGAGAGTTGCTGTGAGTGGGAGGAGCCTGACACCTACCCCCACGATGTGCAGCAGTCTGACCAAACACTCACGACTGAGTCACCCTCGCCAATGGCGTTCAGTAAAGGAGGCGCAAAGTAGTTCACTGGTCCTCTCATTTGTGCCCACGTGTCTGAATGTGTCTGTGTCTTCATTTGGCTGTGTCTGAATGTGTCTGTGTCTAATTGTGTGTCTTCGTATGGCTGTGTCTGAATGTGTCTGTGTTTGAATAAATCTGTGCCTTTTTTTGGCTGTGTTTGAATGTGTCTGTGTGTTCATTTGGCTGTCTGAATGTCTGTCTTCACATGGCTGTGTCTTCATTTGTCTGTGTTTTAATTTGGCCGTGTCTGAATGTGTCTGTGTCTTCATATGGCTATATTTGAATGTGTCTGTGTCTAATTGTGTCTGTGTCTTCATTTGGCTGTGGGTAATGAGTGAACTGACCCCTGCTCCATTGTCCCTGCTCACACTCTGTCCCTCCTGTCTCTCCCAGGGCGGGTGCCGGAGGACGGGCTGGAGCCGAACGGACAGCCGGCTCGACTGGGAGTGGGCCTGGGACTCCGGGGCCTGTGCGTCAATGGCAGCGGGGAGGAGGACGAGGAGGAGGAGGCCGAGGCGGAGCGCCTCTCGGCCTGCCGGAGCCGGCCCCGCTCGGAGCGCCTGTCCAGCTCCTCCTCCAACCCCTCGCGCAAGGGGGCGTCCACCTACAGCCGCATCCGCCGGCTCTCCGCCTGCAAGCAGCAGTGACCCGCGCAGGGCTGAGCGCGCCAGCCGGGTAGGTTAGCCAGCTGCTACACACACACACACACACACACACACAAACACAAAGGGTAACACACCGCGATGATGACAACTAGGCGTGCCGGCTCCTGGACGACGACGAGGCGACTCAACCATGCCTGGAGCTGGGGCAATTCTGAGACCAGCCAGTCTATATTCTCGAGGTATAGAAAACAACACAGGCTGCCCACCCCCCCCCCCCACACGACAGCCTCTTGCTCCGTGGGATTGGGTAGCCAAACGCCAGTGTTTTCCGGGCTCTCCGGGGAGGAGGGGGAGGGGGAGTGCGGCGAGGAGCTGGATGACGCAGCCAGCAGAGGAGGAGGAGGAGGAGGAAAGGGAAAGTGTGGGGGGGGGGGGGCTAGAGAGGAACCCTCCCGATCTAATGCAGCAGGAGGAGTGCGGGGGCGGACTGTCTGTGTGGGAGGATGCTGCAGCAGCATAATCAGCTTTCCCAGGGTCTTCTCCCTCCTCTCGTCTCTCTCTCTTACTCTCTCTCTCTCTCTCTCTCTCTCTCTCTCTCGTCTTGTCTCTCTTTTTTCTCTCCGTATCTCTCTTTCCCCACCGCTGCCCCCCTGGGGTAGCAGCGTGCTAATGCTGGCTCCTGTGGTGTCTCTCTCTTTGCTTTCTCTCCGTTGTTCTTTTGAATTCCTCTCTCTCTCTATTTCACTCTCACTCACACCGTTCCTCCCAGTCATCCATGAGTGCATGCAGAGATTCTTTTACAAGCTTCTCTAACCTCACAGGCAACATGTCCACCACCACAAAAGCACACCAATGCATTCACCAGTTTCCGTCCGTCTTTGTACAATGACTTTACGAACAATTACACAGACCTCTTGAGGAGACGAGGTCCTAATGTCACAACATTTCCCTGCCCCCTCCATGCCCTTATTGTGTAGAACTGCTAGCAACCATAATACCGTCACTTGCCTGAACAAGAATGACTGGCTTGCACTGACTCAATAATCCTAACATTGTCATTGATTCCATTAGTATTTGCTACTATTAACTCAATGGACACAGTGACAGCGAAGGCGGTGTTTGTTTGGCTAATCGATTTGCCGGGGAGCCATGTGTTAGCATCGTGCGTCTGCCACACTGATCCTGCCCCAGATAACGGGCGAGACACGGACCAGCGTCTTTGATAGCGGGGCCTGGCGCACGCGCCACCCTCTCTGAGTCATCGCCGCCACCTACGCAATCCCCACACAGAACCGGCTCCTTTAAAAGGCAATCAGGAAAGAGGGTAGGGGGGGTGTGTGTGTGTGTTGGAGTGAGTGTGTGGGTGTGTGTGTGTGAGCGAGAGCGAGCGCGGGGGTGGCCGAGGGGTCACACTTCCCCTGAATCATCTCCGAGAGATGTTCCCTGAATACTGAGTGGCAGGCAAGCATTTTGTAGGTGTGCATACACAGTGTAGTGTATGTACACAAAGTGGTTCCCTGGTTGTCTAGCCCCGAGGGTAATGGACTGAACAGGGGAACTGTGTTCACCAAAGTCACAACGAATCACAACAGACTCCACTTTTTAGGCAGGACGAGGAAGTTCAGACTGGGAACTCCTAGACCCTGTGTGTGTGTTCTTTGTGTGTGTGTGTCTGTGTATGGGGGCTGTCTGTGTATCTTTATGTGATGCTCCATCCTAGGAAGCTGAGAGATAAGGAGAGAGGGGCACACTTGATTAATATGGTGCAGTACTGTTGGACCAGGAAAAGACTTCTCTGTACTTCTTGCTGTATATTGACTCAGGACACTGGACTCCAGCTTTACCAAACCACCGCCTAGGAATAATATGTTATGGAGTAATACAATAAAGGATTGTTTTAATGCGTGTGAACATATGGCCTGTTACATCTCCAATGTAATATTGTAAGTTAGATGTTTCAGAGTCATGTTTGCATGTATTGAGGATGTACCTCTGTTATGGTTTCTATTGCAGGTCCCTGTTGCACTATTCCGATAGGAATTCACAAGGACAGAGGAAACCACAGGTGGACTTGGACGCTGTCCCATGCCTCTAAGAGCAGACTCTAACCCCGATCTACACCCACCCCAGTTTAGACTCTAACCCTGACCTACACCCACCCCAGTTTAGACTTTAACCCTGATCTACACCCACCCCAGTTTAGACTCTAACCCTGATCTACACCCACCCCAGTTTAGATTATAATCCTGACCTACACCCACCCGAATTTAGACACTAACCCTGACCTACATACACCCCAGTTTAGACTCTAACCCTGACCTACACCCAGGCCTCTAAGTGCAGACTCTAACCCTGACCTACACCCACCCCAACTAAGACTCTAACCCTGACCTACACCCACCCCAGTTTAGACTCTAACCCTGATCTACATTCATCCCAGCATAGACACTAACCGTGGCCTACACCCACCCCAGCTTAGACCCTACCTGACCAACCATACCCACCTGACCTAGCTTACCACATCAAGCCCCAAGACCTTTCTCGCGCTAAATGAAGATTGCTCGACCCAATGGAAGCCATTGAATACTATGTGCCACAACAACTGGGTCCTGAGCCAGGCCATTGAAATGATGTCGACCTAACCCACAGCCTACTTCTCTCCCTAAAGCTCACTGATGGCTGTCTGGCTGGCACATGGAGCATGGAGACAATGCTCCTACAAGGCCGTTGCCCAGGGTGAGATGCATGGTGGAGAGAGTGCAGAAGAAAGTCAAGCCATCCCCTGTCCCCTGCTCCCCAAAGAGACCCCCGTCCTCCACTCTGGTCCCTCCCTCCTCTAGCCCCTCACTGAAGCAATGCAGCTTGCTTAGGACTCCCGCACTTTTTACTCGGCAGTGACTCTGTGAGAAGTGCACATCGGGTCCAAACTAATTGAATGGGACCCAATGGATTCTTTCAGTGACCACCACAATGTATTTGTTATAAGCATAATATATATACAATATTATATATTTTAGGATGAAGATATGGCATGAAATGAAGTGTATCATAAGAAAAAGGGAACTATACGATAGGTAATTTATTCATGACGAATTTTGGTTTTAGTTTGAAAATCTGGCTCGATTTTCTCTTTTGCTTGGTAGTCGCCCACACTAGTTTCTGATTATTATTTATATAAAATGCACTCCTAACCAGCAACAATACAGTGGATGTGTGCCGTGTGCTTTCTGTCTTTCATGTGACGTTATCTAAAATGCAGTGTGTTAAACCAGTAATTGTTGTTGAGAAATATTAAACTGTACGTACTAGAGGGTTTTGCAGGCTAACCGTTTGCGTTGGTACGGGCCAGTACATTCAGCGTAGGCTAGAGAAGGGTATGTTGTTTGAAAGGGTTATCCTCCCATGTAGAGTGTGTGCTCCAAAAACACATCGCCGTCTCCCCGCAGTCTGCCTGCGCTACTCTGCTGCAGATGGCTGCACCTTGGCTTTGATGTCTATTTCTGATGGAAGAGTGGGCTTGTGGCATGGCCCGACCTTTGATAAGGCGATGTGTGGTTTCTTCTGCGACAAAACTGGGCCGGATCGATGGGGCCTGTGAAATCATGTACTAGACCCAATAATAATGGAGGGTGACTTGAAAACAACTCCCTTCCATCGTGCGAGGAGGACTGGAGAGACTGGAAACGGCCACGTTTTCATACTCGAACACAAAGTAGCCGTGACAAATTATTCATGGTGTTTGTGTCCAGCGCTAATTTTTGTTTTTCAAGAACGCCATTAAAGCGTGATGAAGCATGTCCGTCACTATTCTTTTTCACACAGCGAGACACAAAGGGTGAATTTCCTTTTTGCTACGGCCCTACAGTGCCGCTGAATCTAGTTCATGATTGTTTTTGGCTGCTATCGTCCTGACAACATCGCGGTTTGGTGTCCGCTGGGAAAAGGAAATTTTGGCAAAAGGATTGCTTCTTCATTATCCTTTTGACTCGTGAAAGCAGGATGAAACAGTGAACATCATTGCTTTCATTGGCCGTGGTCGTAGCCACTGTTTATTTAAAGACGAGCAGTAGAGCAGTATGAGGACACCTGCAATAGTAACTGGATCTCCGTTTATTGTGTAACAATATGCGTCTTCCCTGCTGGCCTCTTATAAATATTTTAAAGAGATGATCAAAGGGCCTTTTTGCTCAAGGGGCAGTTGAGCAGGAGGAAAGAATGCAACAGCGGACTCTCCAGATCGAACCACTTGAACTGATATGAAAAATGGAAATCTTAATTGGTTCAGCCGTTTAGGGAATCATGCACTAGTGACTGTATAATGAGGCACGACACGCAATGGTTTGAGTGATTCATTCATTTATTCACCAAATGGAAAACAACCATAATATAACTTCAAACGGTTTGGTCCCTCGAAGCTGGATAGATCTGGGTGAACAAAAGGCAAAGTTGTTTTGCAAAGTTCTACCTTTTTTTATTGGAGAACGTAAGCTTTTATTTTTGTTTTTATTCATGGAAATAAATATCACAAAGTCTCATAATTTACAGTCTCATAGCATGACTCCTAAACAAAAGCAAGTTCCATAAAATACAAAACTAATTGTACCAATATTGACATTTCCGCCTCAAAACAAATGCTTGTGGGCCATGAACTTTGATATTTTGCAATGGTTATTCGGAGAAAACATATATACTATAGGTACGATATGTACTGAAACGATTAATTGTCATGCAAACCTATGCAGGGTAATGTATCGATGCATCGGACAGGCTACTGGTTAGTATACAAAACCTCTTTTACCACAGTGTCTCCAGTTACAACTGTCTACACCTAAATAAAAAACTAGTTCTAACTCCTGCAACATTTGTGCTTGTATACACAACAATTATCTCTGTACAAATTCACCTATCGGTATTCACTTACTGTACCCCCAAGCTCTGTTACAGTATTAGATACTACATCTTCATGTCATCTTTTCCAGGCATCCCCTTCCACAGAGAAATCACTCCAGAGGGGGCATTGGAGGCTTTGCCATGTATTTTTGTTGCTAAGGGGATGGAGGTGTCGGGGTTGTCTCTTTGATGAGGTTGCACACACTAACAAAAAGGCACGAGGGAATTGGGACGACACGGCGCGATGACACTACGGAGAGACGGTGCGTGCCACGTTTGGCATGGCAATAACAGTGGTGCACTCTGTGTGTGGGATGATGTGAAGGAGAGAGAGGGGGGCCCACCACGAGCAACCCCACTCCTCAGACCCCTTTCCAACCACCGCCTCTTCCTCCTTATCTCGGCCATCGCCTGGCTTACAAGGTGCACGCCTCATGCCTGGGAGCCCACTCAGCCTCGCACCAGAAGAAGCCGAGACGGCCACTAGACCGGGAGACGGCCACCGCCGGCGTCGTTGCATGCCGAACCAAAAGACAAAGAGGGACATCCGTTCTTATTCTACCCTTGTGGCCATGTGATGCGTAGCCTAACAGCCTCGCACGAGGGAGCGAGGCGGGAATCCAAACGAGGGCTCCCCTCCTCCAGTTATGATTAATATTCAACGCGGCCTCTGCAGTTCTTTCCCCCAGCTGAACGTGCCAGGGGGAAAGCCTCACAGCTCCTTTGAGAGCGCCTGCATGCAGGGAGCTGAAGAGGGACGGCGCTGCAGCTGTCAACAGACAGAGTAAGCCTGAGAGAGGGGGGAAAGGTACGTGGATCTAGGCTGCAAAAACCTCCCCACAAAAGACATCTCTGTCGGTTGTGGTTTTGTAGCTGGGCAGGAAGTGAAATCCCTCTGCCTGAGGGAAGGATGCACTGCTCTGGCAACGTTCACTGGAGGAGGAGCGGAGAGAAAAGAATGTGTGCTGACAAATAAAGCCTGTTTTGTGATCACCATGCATGAGAAGGCATGCCTTTCTTATAAGGAAATTCAATAAACACGAATTTCTGCAAGGGCCTCGTCAGCTCCACCCAAATATGAATACAATGCCCAATGGCAATGAATGAGTGCCAGCCACTAAGAAACTTCACTACTTGGAACAAGGCCATTAGTCTTCTAAGAGAACCTTACAGACTACACAATTAGTAATATTCCAGGAATGTTCTTTGAGACCACCATACATTTTTCTTGGCGCAGAAATTAGATATAGAACCTTTCAATTAAGTTAAGCTGCCCTAAATAACCATGGGCTCTATTTGTTTATCACACGCAATGAAATCATACCTGGAACACAGCAATGATACCTATAGTGAATAAGCAACACAGTGGTTGAATGGAACATTTAAAACATGAACCTTAACTGTCAGTCAATGGAAAGGGCAGTCGATGAAGGATACACTTTGATTAACTTTGATGGCATGAATTTTGCATCATCGAATCTGGGACCCTCGTGCTCCTTTCCTTCACTGAATCTGTTGAAGCCAAATTAACTAGTTGTCAATATCAAAATATATATATATATTTTTTAATTTACGGTATTATATGTGTACCTCAGAGCCTAGTGTAAAAAAAGGTGTAATTAGATTTCACAATTTGGATAAAAGACCACTAAAATCCCGAGCCGGAAGAATAAATAACGATGCACAAACAACCTATTCTGCAACAGATATGTTCTAATTAAGTAATGCAAGCTGGCAGGTGAACTTCGATTCTTACAAGTCTGATAGCACCCGGTTTCACAGTGGATAGACTAGTGCAGAGACAATACTGTCTCTCTACGTCTCCACCTGCCCCTGGGGCGAGGAGGGAGGAGGAACAACAGCAGAAAGAGACACAAAGGAAGCTATATATATAGTATATATACCGTATATATACACCCAACCTAACAGAGTGATCTTTGACAGAAATAAACACTTTAACTGTATGGTGGATGTCCAATGATGTGGACCTGGTCATTCAGACAGACACACGAAGAGATGGTGTAGGACTGGGGAAGAGACACAGAAACTCAAAGGGAAGCGTGTGAATGGAAGGGGATTGCCGAGGGTAACTGGAGCCCTGCTACACTGGGCTGTGGTCGGGAGACGCGCGTGTGACCGTCACACTCACACACTCGGCCGTGTCCTTGGCCCTGCGCAAGCCCGCATACAGCCGCTCGTCCAGGCTGGCCGTCAGTTTGTCCGTCAACTCCGCCGTGATGGTCTGAAGCCCGTAGCCCAAAGTGTCTGGGGGCGGGGGTGCCATATGCTCGTCTTGGTGTTCCGAAGCGGGCCCCAAGGTCCGAGAATCTTCCTGGAGCTCAGGCGTCTCCCCGAGGCTGCCCTCTTTCCCCAGGATGGGCGCTGAGGCGGGGCTACTGAGAGTGGAGGGCGGCGGAGGGGAGCAGGATGCCGGAGTGTCCTCGTCCCGTAGGGTGCTACTGCCAACGCTGCTGCCCGAGCTCTCCTTCCTCTGGAGTGCCCTCACCTTCCCCACCCGGCCCGCGCCTCCCTCAGCCTTGGGGGTGTCGGGTGTGCTGCTGGCCCCATCGCTGGCCTCCTCGTCGGGCGCGCTGACGATGCGGGGCAGCGTGCTGTGGTAGCCGGTGTCCAGCGGGTAGTTGACGCTGTCACCCCGCCGCAGCGGCGTGCGCTGCCTCTCAAAGGAGGAGTGGAAGTAGCGCACGCCGGGGTCGCTGTACTGCTTGTGGCGCTGCCACTGCTTGCGGAGGTGGACGCGGGAGGCACGGTGCTTCCGGAGGGGCGACTCCTGCTGGTCGAACTGCGGGTCGTGGCGGAGGAACTCGTTGAAGAGCGCGTCTGTCTTCTCGTCGATGCTGTAGTCGCGGCGGTGGAGCGGTGGGACTGGTGGCGGCAGCAGCATGGCCTCGCGGGGTGTGAATAGCTGGCCGTACGGTGCCCAGCCCAGTGCCCCGGCCATGGTGTCCACAGCAGGGCCGCCGCTGGCCCCCGGCTCTGACTCCTCCTCGGGCCCCTCTTCTGAGAGGTGCGTCTCAAAGCTGTCTCCCACCGTGCTGGTGCGCCCGGCGCTGGTGAAGTGGTGCCTCTTCTCCAGGGCTGTCCGGTCTGTCCCGGGACTCCCGCCGCCCCCGAACAGCCTCATGTCCTCGGGAGCCCGCGAAAGCGGAACCTCGATGGACGTGTAGCCGCTGTCCATCTGCAGCAACTTGCGGGTCCCCGACTCGCTGTCACTGCCCCCCCTCTCCGAGTCCACGCTGTCCTGCTTCCGCCCCTTCTTCCCCAGCCCGTCGTCCAGCTCCCCGTCGCCCCCCTCGCCCTCATCGCCAATGTCCTGGGATGGATAGCTGGGGAGACCCCCCCTCTCTGCGTTGGGGAGCCCCCCCAGCGAGCACACACTGTCTGCATCGCTGCGGACTGAGTCCCGGTCGTTGTTGCTGCTACGGTTGGAGGACACATATTGTTCCAAGGAGGCCCGGAGGGTCCAGATATCACGGTAAACAGCCTGGGGATCCCCGTGCTCCTGGACCTCAGAGCCCAGGGACAGGCCCTCGTCTTGGGGATCAGGAGACAGGCCTATCACCCCCGGACCACCTCTACTGCAGCTGGGCTCCACCATCACCTCGACCTCTAACCTGTTGGACGGACACACAGACATACACACATACACACACACACACACAGGGATGGACAGAAAAATACACAGATAGAGAGATAGAGAGAAAGTGTTAGAGAGAGAAATAATAAAGCGTGGTTGAAAAATAAAACACGCACCAAAGAAGTCAGTTAAGACGAATACAAAAAAAAAATCACACATTCAATTCAGACTACATCAGATACTAACAGTATATAAGTTCTTTTATACATGTTTATCCCTCTAAGCTACAGTAAACTACCTCAACAAAAATGTTCAATGTGTCTACAGAACCTGAACGAAAGTAACATGAAACGTGACCTCTGATATGCGTCTAATGAAGTTACATGAGTGATGCTTAGTAAATGACTGAACAACAGCTTCCAGCCACTCAACAGATTCCAGGAATGTCTCATGTATGAATCAACAAGTCGCTTTTCACTTTGCACGCCGTTGGTCTCCTTCACAGATTTGTCTCAGCTGAAGAGGTCAAAGACTAATAGCTTTTATACATACTTCAATACATGAAAAAATTATAACAGAGAGACCCTTTTACTTTGCAATTAACCTTTCACATTAGTGAATGGATTGGAAGCATTTTTCTTTCCTGAAAACAACCAAACCAACCTCATTGCTCGATAAAAGATAGTGACTAAACTAAGCAGCACTGTCAAAGTGCCTTTAAATGCTATTCCTATCGTCATGACATTATCTGTCCGCGTCAGTGATGGAATGGCCAGGCGTTTTAGTCTAGAAATAGACCCTGTGTTGGAATCCCCCCCACCCCTCACAGTCTACCACACGCAAAAACACAATTAGGGGATTTCCAACTCCAAAGAGTTATGGAGCAAAAAGCTCAAGCTTATCACAGTCAAATCCTTTTTTTCCTTTCTTCCAAGTGGGGTGAATGAACTCATGATCGCCCTAATGGATCGGGTTGGAGAATGGGGTTGCAGAGCATTGGGTCTTACAGTAGCTTATTAAACGCAGAGCTCGTTTTATTTCCCGTCTGTCTAGCTAGCGGTGGCTGTGTGACAGCAAAGCAGTGGGCGGAATGAATGGCGAGGGAATTAAAGATACCTGCCGAGGGAGGGGGGTGGTGTAGAGGGGGGGCGGCTGGGGCAGTAGGTGATGTCCTGGGTACGGGCGATGTACTGGATGAGGTCGATGTGGTGGGCGTCGTTGTCCTCCTGATCCATGCTCTCGCTGGCGGCCCGCTGGCGCTGGAACTGTCTCCTTTTTGGGGACCCTGGAGGACACAGAGGCTTTCAATATGGAGGGCAGACCCACTACCATGCACATCGGAGGGCAGGCTCGGTGTGTGTGTGTGTGTGTGTGTGTACTTGACAAATACTTGAAGTTTCTGATCTCATGAACACAAAATTAAAACGCTGTATGAGGCATGCATTTAATTCAGCTGGCTTACTGACAAATCCTACAGTCAAAATATGTCACAATGATATAACAAACACATCATAAAATGTCACTCAAGGCTCGGGGGGCTTTTGTTGTTGTGTCTGCCAGTCCCTTGGTAAACGGAGGTGCGGGAGAGTGTTTCTTTAGCCGTTTGTGTTTGTGTGTGGAGCCTCGGGTGGGGGGGGGTGGTTCGGTTGGGCTCAAACGTCTTGGAGAGACCAAAACTCTGCGTCACAAGCCATCTGTTAGGGTGGGAGCCCGGTGGGAGCCTTGAAAGTGTGTGTGTGTGTGTGCTCACACAACCGTCTTTATGTATGCTGGATGTATGGGTGGGCCTATTGGCAACCAAAAGAGGCATCTCACAATGGGTTGCTGGAACCTCACCTTAAACCACACTCTGCTCACTGGGCTGGAGCACAGCGCTGACACTCGGACCAGGAATAGACCGAGAGGGTGCAATTAACCACACGGAAATGGCAAGGGACACGAGTCACACGAACAAACTATGGACGGTCACTGCCGATTTCAAGTACAGGACCATTCACTATGTAGACCTAACAGGAGATGGTGTGTACCTCTGGTGTCCAGGCTGGAGGCGCGTTGGCTGCTGTCAAGCTTCCACTTCTTGATCTTGAAGTAGGGGCTGGCCCCCTCTAGGCTGGCGTGGCGACGGAGCTTGGTGAAGAACTGCAGCATGGGACCCTGGCTCCCGGCGGCGCACGCTGCCGCTCCCAGCCCTCCGTCCGCGCTCCCCGCCCCTGGGCTGCCCCCGTTCCTGGACTGCCCGCCTGTCACCTCGATCTAGAGCCCCCGTCAGGTGAGGAGACCCAGGAGGAGGAGGAGAGAAAGAGGAGTGAAGGGCTGTGACTAACCTCCGGGGCTGAAGCCAATCACACAGTACGTCACGTTCACCATCTAGACCTTCCATGTCTTACTAAAGGAACTTAACAGCAACTAAACCACATTAGGGAAACCCTAGCTTTACTGAGGCCTTGAACGGCTGTTACTTGTTCGCTAACAGACCATAAGGACTTCTCCTAGTCTGTGGCAGAAGCTGGACGGCAGGGGGAGACTCACAGAGCTGGCACCGGACTCCTTCATGCTGTGGGTCGAGGGACTTTTGTTGAAGCTGGTGCCCACCACCGAGTTGAGGGTGTCCCCAGGGAGGGCGGAGCTGGGGCTGATGCTCAGGCTGGTCAACGCTGTCTGGGGCAGGGGGCACAGTGTCGGCTAGGGACATACAAACATGTTAAATACCATGACCAGTTCACTGGCTAGAAAAGGGTCAATGCACATAAGAGGTCGGCAAGCTCACTACACTAGATCCTTCTCTGAATATCTGTTCAGCCCAAATGACTGAGAAATATCAGCTGTGTCAGCTGGCAATGTCGGCCATGGGACCTATGTTTGGGCGCAGAGTGGTACATTTTGTCTGGCGAGTCCCACACTCCTGGGCTAATTGGAGCCCGGTCATGACGAACGACATATCACCGCTAATTGCCCCGCGATGCCCCCAAGCCGTCACCTGGAAGATGGAGAGCGCTGACTTGGCGGCGGGGCGGGTCGCCATGGCGACGATGGTGTTCTCGGCCGAGTCGCACTCGTGGATGGTGACTATCTTGAGTGCCGGGGGCGAGATGTGAAGGTGGGTGAGCCGGGCGTTCTTCAGGTGATGGAAGTCTCCCTCAGTTAGAGTGTACCTGTGAGGGGGATAGCACACGGCTCTTCACTGGCGAAGGATGACAGCTGACCCAGCTATTGTTCTTTTTTTTTTTAACATTCAAACGATGCATTAGTCCTTGGAAGAGTAAAATGGGTTTTTGAGATACTCTTTTTCCAGTGTGCAAAACATGTTATTCTACAGTGAGGGAACATAAGACTGGCATTAGCAACGGTTGAAATTAGGTTAAAGAAAAATTTCCGTTAAGTCTAGATTTTAAGTGCACTCAATGGAAAATAATCATTTTTTCATAGGCGTTTGCATATGAGTAAGAGGTGGGCTGGTTGGGGGAACAAGGTCAGCGAGGCCAGAGAAAGTGGCTGGTTTCCATACCTTGCAAAACTCATTATGAATCCATTCAACCAACTCCCTCACAAACCAAGACCACATAATAGATTAGCAGTAATTTGCGTGTAACTGTGTGGGGGTATGGGGGGATGACAGGGAAGAATCCAAAAGTTATAACAGACATAACAAGCTAATTTGCAATGGTTTGTTAATGACGGTCTTTCACATTCATGATGAAAGTCTTAAGAGGCTGGTGGCTTGTCATGACGTCATCCTCCATTGACCGTCCTCGTGCTGTTGAGAGTTCTTCCCAGGAGCACTAGACGGACTGACCTGCGACCTTTCTCCTGGGTCTTCTTGCTGTGGTCGAAGAGCGCCGCCTCGTTGAAGGACACGCGGCGACCCTGCGTGCAGGTGGAGAGAAAGCGGTCCGTCTCCTGGTCATGGCAGCTGGCCACCGACAGGCAGTCGGACTCATCCACCCGGATGGTGATCTCTGCCGGGGAGGCAATACGCTGTTATCTAACCACGATGGAGTAAAGGGGTTTAGGAACAGCCAGGTTTAAAATGGATTGTGCGCTGTACGGAACCATGTGTAATTATATGTTCAGGCCGGAGCTATTGCATCCAACCCTCTGAGGGTCTCCTAGCATGAACTCACATATATACCTTGAAGGTCTCATAGGATCACCTTCCTTATTGGGTGAAGTTGGTGCAGAGACAAGACTCTACAAATATGTTAAGACCCCAAACTATCTGATGCCCATCACCATCTGGTTCCAACATAATGGCCTAGTCTGTAGACAGGTGAAAGTGGAACCCATAGACACCACTAACATACAATCGTTACCTATACAGGTGTCATTTCTCTTGCACTATCACTCAACATTAATCTCAATTCTCCTATTTCCCTCTCTCTCTCTCTCTCTCTCTCTCTTTGCCTGTGGTCTTGGGTTCACCAGGTACGCTTTGTTGGCGGCTTGTCTCCCATGGTTACATCAGATGTCAGGCCTGAACCCTGAGGTTGGCATGTACTCTACTATAAACAAGCGCTTTTGACACAAGGTGGTTTTTTCTTTCTCTTTGCATGTTCCACATCAAGACTATGCCCCCGGTACTGCGAGAACTATGGTTGAACCTATTCAAATGGGTCCAATCTTTAGTATTCTAATGTTTATATTACAAATTTCTGATTACGTCACTACTAAAGATATTCAAGTTGCGATTTGGGCAGTGTAATATGACAGGCGTCAAAAGAGAGCTAAAACAGCTGAGGTGAGAGGTCTGTGCCGTTTAAAATATTGTTTTCATTGATGGCGGAAAGCTCCATGGCTGTGCTTCCAAACCTCCCATTCAATGCACGTTCAATTTCATCACATTATAAATACAGCACCCTACGTTAGTCAGGGTCGAGTTTGAGAAAAACAATTTGGTGATTAGCAGATCGAATAGATGAATCAATCCCCCCATCATTCCACCACCCTTCCCTTACCTAACCTACCCACCCCTACACCCCGGTCACTTACTGACTAAACCACCCACCCTCCGACCCCCTCCTTCCCAGCGCTCTCTCACCGTGCGTGGGCTGGGACTCGTCCATGTAAGGGGTGTTGGTTTTCTCGGGGTCATCGCTGGCCCTGGGACACACACAAGCATGCGGAGAAAGAGCAGCTCAGATCAATGCGATGACATGATTACGCTTGAGGTCTGGGTGGGCCTTTGATCTGAGGTGCCCAGCAGAGATCCCCGCACACACAGACATAGACACATATATTCAGACTAGGCCTCTGAACTAGAGCACTCTTATCAAAGGGGCCTTCTCAGACGGGCTGGCTTGCTACAAAGTTGATAAGCTACCTACATCCTGGCCAGTAACATAACTACTTTAAGAGACAAGAACCCATAAGATAAACAATCTACAAGATGGTTTTCCATTTTTACTTGAATTATGCCTATATAATAAAAAGCATTTAGTATGGTTGTAACAAAATAATAAAGTAAGCATCAAACAAGAACAATTAAAATTGAATTTTGCCTCATTGGCATGATTAAATCAGCCTCACGGTTAAGTTAAAAGAAAAGATTTAAGACTGAGGACTTTAAAGGCAGGATATGGATTCACCCATTGCATTGCAAAGCCTATCCAACCAAATAAGGGGAGGCAGAGCCTAAATACCTGTGACAAATGTCAGCCAAATAAGTGTTCACACGTCTTGAACAAAGGACAGTAGGTTCTGTGCCATCAGGCCCGCCGATCAGAATGTTCACGGCTTCTTCATTTCCCGCCTAAAGGCTTACGGCCACAAACAAGCTTCTGATTTTGAATGTCGCTTCTTTGTGTAGTTTACGTTTTTTTATGGTGGTATTATTTTATAGAAATGTATCTTATATGTGTTTTTATGTTTAGTTATTATCCTGTTGTTACAGCCAACCAGCAGAAAAGTGCTGTGGGGGAACGTTTTTATGGCCCCATGTTTTAAAACGTTATAAAACACCATACAATGCACATATGTAAGTACAGTTTTATGATTTGCAAAGGAAAATGCTCTAGCTGCATCTCTAGAAATAGAAATATGTTACAGTTTTATGATTTGCACCATGATGGTTTATTGATTACTATATTTGTTATCATAGTGACATATCATGTAAAGATTATAGGAGTTGTAAGAAATGTGTATTCAGTTGGTAACCTCTATCACCTGTTTAATCTAAGGCAAGAACATGATGTTTTTTGAATGCAAGTATTCAGTGAATATCCTTAGACAGTACTTTCTTCTTAGATTGAGGCTGGCATAGGAGAGTCTGTGATTGCCTTTGCCAATGCTTATCTTCTGGTTAATTCAGAATGAATTTGTTCATCCTGATTATAAATACTTCCAGAAACTGAATACCTTGTTTTCCACCTCTCTTCCCATTGAACTCTTTCTTATTGCCATGAGTTTCTTGACCTGCTGCGATGCTCTGTGTCTTTTTGAAAGGCCGTAACATAAAGATTTTACCACTTTATGACCAGTATATTGAAGCATAAATTTATTTTTATGTTCCAACCAATTATTTGAGGCAGAAGAAATTCCCTTGACGTAATGCTTAATTGCCTCCGATAGCTTCGAGATTCACCACAAGTGTTTCTGAAATAACAACACCCTCCCACCCCTTCTCCCTGGAGCTAAGCAGAGCAGAGAGAGTGGATGAGATCCTCTCTATTTGGTTCCTGGGCTGTGTGTTTGTGAGTGTGTGTGTGTGTGAGTGTGTGTGTGTGTGTGTGTGTGTGTGTGTGTGTGTGTGTGTGTGTGTGTGTGTGTGTGTGTGTGTGTGTGTGCACATGCGTGCCTACTGACCCCGT
>JAVQJS010063198.1:0-17327 GCA_036024795.1 Galaxias rostratus | reverse complement strand
GTGTGTGTGTGTGTGTGTGTGTGTGTGTGTGTGTGTGTGTGTGTGTGTGTGTGTGTGTGTGTGTGTTAGAGAGAGAGAGAGTGAGAGAGATAAATCAAACAATATGCTATGAATTGATGATATGTTCTGTCGGTTTTGATGTTTTCGCCTGATCTTGACCCCAGGTATTTGTGGTGGCTGTAGTGGGTATCACAAGGGCCATAGTGTCCATGACTGTCAGTGCATCCAGTGCCGCCACCATTATAGATAAGGTAAGTGTGAAAATCACTTGTTTACCTGACCCTAACCCGAGATCAATGGAGCAGCTTGTTAAGACAAGCTCGGTAAACAGCCTGGTAATGCAGTAGGTCGGACAATATTTGTTTTGTCCTGTAAATCCTCTGAAACATCAAATCATGCGTTTTTTGGTGCTGATATTTTTACGTGGTTAATGATTTCATCGTGGCTGCTGCTTTCCCTATCTTCTTGGTTGAGGAAGACTGAAATCAGTAGCCTATGTATTCTCAAACGCACATGAAAGCTGCTGCATGGCTTAGCTTGGATTTACCGTGAGAGGAAAGCACATGCTTGGGATTCTTCAGATTCCTGTCGTGTACAACGTAAACTGTTCCCACAGCTGTCCCTGTGTCAGTATGAGAACATGCCAGAGGCTTTGCTTGTAGATGGCCATTTAACACAGTTGTTTTCCGTGCAGGTGCTGTGGGAGATCACACGCTTCTTCCTGCTGGCTATTGAGCTCAGCGTGATCATCCTGGGGCTGGCTTTTGGTTGGTGTCTGCGTCTCCCTCTGTTTCCAAAGCAAATGAAGAAACATGCATTGTTTCCGCTACCTTTCTATAAGTACCTTGTAAATTTGTTGTGTTTATTTGATCATAGAATATGTGACTCTTTGTAACCCTTTTAATGTATCAGGTCATCTGGAAAGCAAGTCCAGTATTAAGAGGGTGTTGGCTATTACGGCAGTGCTGGCATTGGGTTACTCCATCACACAGGTTAGCCAGGACACTGTAGGTTCTTTGTATGCAATGAAAGTGGTATGGAAACCGATGTTGCGTTACTGCATGTGGTATAAAGTCTTAGTAAAATATTAACACAAAACAGAAAGCAAGTTTTAAACATCGTCACCTAAGCATAAGCCAGGCAATATCATGTACTCTACGTTCCCTCTCCTCCTCTTTGTAGGGCACCTTGGAGATCCTGTACCCAGACCGACATTTGTCTGCCGAGGACTTCAACATCTATGGCCATGGAGGGAGACACTTTTGGTTGGCAAGCTCCTGCTTCTTCTTCCTGGTGAGTGGCCAATGTCCGTGTGGTAAGGGCAGTTATGGTAGATAAGTTGTAATAAAACAACTCTCTCCAAGAGCTTGTGTCCGTTGATGGTATTTACTTTTTCCCCTTTGTATTGACTAAACATGTCTTACCATCATACAGGTGTACTCACTGATTGTCATCTTACCCAAGACGCCAGTGAGAGACAGAATATCCTTGCCGTGTAAGCAACATTCCACAGTTCCATCAGATATTGTCGTTTGAGATTGGAAGTAGAGAAACAGGCTCACACCCTCTTGCTGTCCCTCTGCGTGTCTCTTTATCATGGTCTTTGACAGCTAAGAAGAGTTTCTACGTGTATGCTGGCATCCTGTCTCTTCTGAACCTGGTCCAGGGACTGGGCAGTGCCCTCCTGTGTGCTGGCATCATAGAGGGGCTTTGGTGAGAAGAGGTTCTTTCAAACGTACATAATAAGCTTCGAGAAGCCATGGCAAACAAACATGGGTATAGTGTTCATTTAGTTGAGTAAAACATTTGTTGATTATTTTGTTAATTTATTTTCATTAGACTAAAGTTGTTCTGAAGGATCGAGATTACAGAACCAAATGCTGCCCATCAGGCTTACAGTTAACTTTGGAACTTTGAATAATGGAGAAAACATTAAATATAATATGAGCTACTAAGAGAGATGGTTAAGGCTAGAAACAGACCCAAATGCAGTGTTTTCCAGAAAAGTTGTAGAACGTATGCAGGAGGAATTTGTGTGTCCTGTTGAATTTTTTTTTAACTAGTCCATTTCAAATCCTATTCTACAATTTACTCTGACCGTTATTAAACGTTTACGACATCAAATAGTTTATATATTCTACAGTTGTACTTGTGAGCATCATGGCTCCTGCTGTTTCCCCCCCTAACTGGGACTGTGCAGGCTACATAGACCAGCTCACCGCTAATGACTAGCATCGGTCTCCCTCCCAGTTCTCTGAAACTCTGATGTTGTGTAGCGACTACTCACCTAATGGAGTCACACTCGTGTACTGATTTGATTTCTCTTTGGATCACACAGCTGTGTGGACGCCACCACCTTCCTGTACTTCTCCGTCTTCGCCCCGCTCATCTACGTCACCTTCCTCAAAGGCTTCTTTGGGTTCGTTAGCCTGTCACAGGAATCTCACTGCTAGTGGATGCTTGTGTTGTCAATGCAGTTGTAAGGGCATGTCTGTTTATTTGGAAGATATACATTGTGGCAAATTGTCTCTTAACTTTACCGGGGTTTGGAATTAAGTGCAGTTGTAAAAAAAAAAGGTCTGCTGTGCTCTCCTGGTCATGAATTGTCATGGCAAGTTTTCATCCTCCTGTTTTTCCTTTCTCCTTCGTGTAACTCCATTCCTTTACCCTGTCTACACTGCTCCTTCTAACCTTTCCTTCTAGCTCGGAGCCCAAGATCCTCTTCTCCTACAAGTCCCAGTTGGACGAGCCGGACGAGAGCGACGTCCACTTGCCCACGTCCTCGTCCGGGCTGGGCCGTAAGGAGCTGCCTGAGCAGGGCCTCTACTACTCCAGCACCCAGATCGACGGCATGGGGCCGGGGCCTGCCGGGGCCTACCTAGACGACGTGGTCTCCGGGCCCTACGGGGCCGGTAGCATCAACAGCAACGACAGCGACCGCTGGAGAGCCATCAACGTCTAAGGGGACGGGAGAGCGTGAGGACATGAGAGCGGGAAGGCGAGGTCGACGATACACAGGAGGTGTTGGCCGTATAAGGTTTTGTGGGGCCAAAGATGGATGCTCGAGTTAGTTTGAATTAAGAAAAGACAGATCGGAGAGAACTTTGGCCATTGTTCCATAGAGGTTGTCAGTTGAATGGCTTTGAATGGACAACTGGTTGGTTGCTTTGGGGTTGTCCACAGGGGAACAAGGCCTGCACCAAGGAAACTGCCCTCGTCTTAAGGAGATTTTATATATTTTTGCTGAATGTATTTTATTTGGTGTGTGTTTGCGTTTTTTCCATTTAATGGCTTCACCATTCCACTTCAGAACATTTCATCCCATTACCTGTTAGTGGTATTCTAAACAAATTCCAAAATTGTACTCTGAACCCCCTTTACATGTACCTGAACCTGAGGTAAAATCTTTCGTACATTCCCATCTTGTGACTCTGGTAGATGTTAGGCGAAGTCCTTTACCTCTTACCTTGTATTGCTACTATGTCAATTGGATTTATCTAACGGATCAAAGTGTGCTTTTTCGACTTCAGTGACAACAGAATTGTTTCTCTTAAATGTGTTAAGACTATTAAAATAGGCCCTCGTTCTATACATTAAATGTAGACTTGGTAATGGTGTTCAGTCACTCAATAATCGGGGCTCATTTGGCTAGCTGAGATTGCTAACTGTGCTCTGTGAATCACGTAGGCATGTTGCAACACATTACAGGAATCTCTTGACACTTGACATTGCTGAGGGTGTCTAGGAAACTCCATAGCATTGTTCCTTATGCTTCCAAGACAGACAAATAGATGAAATTGCTGCAAATTGAAGTAATTTGCTGCTAAGAATAGTTGATGCCTAAATGGTTTCCCTTGAGCCCCACATACAACCGCCTCCCCAGCTTCTCTATTGCCCCCATGCTCTATTCTAGAAGGCAAATGGGTTGTGGCGCGCTTGATTGAACCAATTCAATCATTGTACATTTTAGGGCTAAGCTGGTAAGAGTGTACCTGAAACTTACTCTAGGGAGATTTTGGAGACCATACCTCTTGTCATGTTTTTATCACTGCTATAGTCATGATTTCGAAACAATGCTGAACAGAAGTTACTTTAGTATTCCTGGTTTGACAGTTGAAGTGATCTACATTTGCTAACCCTAGATCTTTTCTTAATTATCGAAGAATTGCCATTCAATTATGCAAGGATTTTTTTTTTCAGTCAGGGTTTATTACCTGGCAGGATTTAGTATAAACAAGTAGACTTGTTTATGTTGGCAGGTATAGGGGAAACCCAAATTAAATTACAAAACTAAACAATACAAGTAAATCAAACCTATTCAAAGATATAGAAATAACTTTTGCTTGCAGGGAGCTTGATGAAATCTAAATGAATTGCTTCAAAAGTATTCCAGTTCTTAGCTACAAACAGGCCTAATTCCTTTCAATGTGAAACGGATTAGCTAACACTTTGCTACAAATGGTATGATTAAACTAAAATACGTTTGAGTAGTTTTCATTCTAATTGTAGCATGTGCCCAAAGTATGTATAGACATTTCTATTTTTATATATGCAGTATGTGTATTTATTATCTCTCCCCGAGAGAGCAACTGTTTAAATTGCCATGCTATTGTTTGTATTTACAATATACAATTGCCTGATTGTTCCTCATTTAATTATTACCTTTGGCCTGAGCACTGGCATTATACCTTACTACAGAAGCAACACTAAATTTTGTAATTACAAGGATGTAATGGAAGAATAGAAAACAATGATTTCGAAATGTTCAACAGTTACGAATTACAAAAGTGCTCTGGATTTACCAGGACATAACTATATTGATTTAAGATGTGTAAGTACTTTCAGTGTGAATCCATTCATATTTAAGTGCATACGTTTTACTAGAATATTTTACGTATAATGTGATGTGTTGAACATTAAACGACCAGCAGACAAATTAAAACATGCCATCTTTCAGTTGTCCTGCAGACTTTGCAATTATTAAGGTACGTCTCCGCTTGGTGGCACTACTTGATGCTTGAATTACATTTTTTTTCTTCACATTTTATCATGTGCTGGTAACATGTGACTCGGATTAGTTTATTTTCTTTAAAATATATATATTTAGATACTGTCTGTAGCCAAAGGATGCTGAAAATAATCAACTTCCAACCGGACTACAGACCTTGTTGTCAACCTGTGATACATCAATAAATGCAATTGGATTCTGATTATTTGATCTGCCTATGCGGTTCGAGAATACTGCTCCGTACTTGCAGCGAAAGTGACCTTTATTGGAGAATTCTGTCCATGTGGCGCATTGGCGGCTAGTTTTGCCTTGAGACTACGATAGCCTTATAAAATAGCAGACAGCAGTTGATTTGTAGAACGCAAAATTGACTTTTAAACAATATGGGAGGCAATGGAAGCACGGCTAGGAAAGTGTCTTTTGGATTAGATGAAGAGGAGAAGGTCACCGTTATTAAAGGTGTGAAGGTGAGTGAAATATAGAGGTAGAAAAAAATTGAGAAATGGAATTATGTATGTTTCTGGAAGAAATGCCTGAAAAGGTGTATAGTTAATGGTCATTCATGACCGTCCCTTCAGACGTTTCCCGTGTCCTCACATGAACTCGGAGTGCTACTGCTCCGAGTCTGCGTCATTGAAATCATGCGTAGTTTGCGCGATTGGTATGATTTTGTGAAATTAAATGACAAATTGCCATAGACATAGTACTTTCATAGTGCTGGAACCACGCTACCCAACTAATTTGATCAAACGGTTTTCTTACAATAGACAATATAGGTATCGGTGCGCCATAATTTGTACTATTTAAGAATTTAGTGCAGATGTATAATTTTGGCTTTGCCTTGAAAAAGCATATAGTTAACATTTTTCTCGGTTAGAATTAAGGGTTGCAGTACAATATAGCGCATATAGAATAAAAATTTTAACAGTGTCGTTAAATGTGATAGCGTTTACACATTATTTAAATTGCAATTGTATTTTAAGACCGTTTAATTTGTTATTCGTGTTTATTTGTTAAAAGAAACATGCTGTTCCCATCCGATTCCCAGATGGACTATATAGCTCAAGTTCTGGGATAGTCTTAGACATACTAGAGGCAGTTTATGTGTAGGGGATGGTTTTGGCGACCCCTTGTTGTAATTCTTTCTCTAAAGTCGGAAAAAAGACACTCAACGCTGGTTGTCACTGCTTATGGCTAGGACTATACTTCAATGTTTTACAAAGTAATTTGTCACAGTTTCGTGGGGGACTGTGCCTAGTGGCAAACAAAATGTATGTTAAAAAAAACTTCAAGAGGGCTGATCTGAACCACGATTTTTCTTCCTCCCATTTAAATTATAATGTGCTATCAGAATACATATATTGGTAATCCCTTAACAAAAAAGTTGCCTATAGTTGCTTTACTGGAGAATGATAACGATACCTAAAGTGTAAACCTTTGTTTGGGTTAGCTACATGAGTGCGCAACCACATTGGGTTTGTACTTTACATTCCTTGTACATTACATGAAAGCTCATTTGGACATGATGCTTTGGACAAACAGCCTTTTCCCAATTAATGTGTATGTTAACATCATTCCTAGCTTTCAGGGGATGTGTTTCAGAGGATGCAGAATACCCAGGATTCAGACAGTATCAAACCACAGGCACCACTATCAGAAAGCCACATACCACCAACAAGTACGTTCAACATGATTACAACCACTGCTTTTATCTGTCCGTAATGGGCAGCACTGAAATTGTACTACTGCTACAGTGTAGTTTAGCAGTTTTTTTTTTATTTTGTTATTGTGTGCTATGAACATTAAGTTTGTGTAGTTAAAATGTTTTGTTTAGTTGAATTTTCCAGTAAGAGCGCTATCATTTTTTTCTATACTTTGCAAAAGAACCATTACCAACAGCTTTATGCCTGCTCGTATATGTCAATATCAACTTTGAGCACTGTGAGCTGTGGATTGTCTCCCATACAGCCTTGCAAATTTGTTTCGCCTCTTTTAATTTCAGGTATTAATCACACACATTCGTGCATCTGTATATTCTGCTGTAATCTTTGTTTATTCTCTTATTGAAGTGCCTAAGCCAATGACACTAAAAAGCATCATCACAACCAAAACCATAATTTGTACTGAAATAATTCAGATATTTACTCTAGCGTCAGTTTGTTAGTGCTGCACACTTTTTTATCTGGGAGGGTGAATGCTTCAACATTTAAAATTATTTTTGATAAAGACAACGAGGAAATTGGTCAGTTTACACAATTGGCTTGTGCTTCCAGGTCCAAAGCTAACCGGCCCATCCATGACAGAAGTGCAGGATGAGCTACGGAGAAAGTAAGTCATGTAGATTTGTAGAGGCCACACTATAGCCTTTCAATGACTCAGCGATTAATCAACAAAAATAAAACTACTAAATCATGCTTTTAATAAATCTGCTAAAACAATGTTTGTGTTTTTAACAACTCTGGTTAGAACTCTGGTGGAGTGCCACCTTTAATCTTAAAGCTTGAAAGGGACAGCCCTGGCCTGTGACAGGGTAATATGGAGACACTGGAATGACCAGTATGTAGAGTGAAGCAGGAATGTATCTATGTTACTACTTGACATGCTGGCTGTCAACACTAGCTGTCCCCTGATTGAACTATTTTGGGTCTGTGCACCACAAGCGTTTGTGGTCTGCATTTGACTTTTCTGACGGAAATTTGGTACTTTTTCAAGTACCAAGTGCAATCTTAAACCTGGTTAACGCATCCTTTCAGGACATTCAATTGTGTTTTGATACATTGACATTTACCACCGAATACCAGCGTCTGGAGATTGGCATCATGGCCGGATGTACCATTTCACCCTTGGAATTTACTATTGCCATGGAAGTAATAATCCGAGCATCAAAATGGGTTGTGGGTGGGCAAGATTTAAGAGCAGGATTATATCTTCCTCCCATTTGAGCATATAAGGATGATATGATGAGAATACGATGGCAACGGCTCCTTGTACTAAAATACTACAAAGTCCCCTAAAGAGCACCTTAAATGGGCTTGTATGGAAATAAAAACAAGCCAATTCAGAAGCATGTCAAAAAATGGTACAATGGAGTGCTAAAAAAGGGGGGATGAATGAACTGGGAAAGTGTACAGCAGAAGAAAATTTTATTTTTATATAAATTTTACTTTTATATAAAGTATTTTTGATAATGGAATCCACAAGAATGCGATTTGTTAGGGCAACAAACTACCAACACCTGCATATCTTAGCCAATGGACAGGTGCGGATCAAACGGCTAATCTCAAACGCTTAATGGCTGGGTGCAAAACAAACCTTAATCAAGGAAGATATACCTGGTGCCGTAATCAATTACTAAAATACTTGGCGGAAGCAATAGAGCATTGGTGGTCAACAATGAATGCCCTGCCTATTGGAGCAGAGGGCGAGCTACACCACACTCGCTTTGCAGGGTGGGAGTTTCGGGAAGGATGAGCTATAGAACATAACAAAGCTCAGGGCAGCTGAGGAGAGCGTGGCATCAGAAAATGATTGCTGATCAATAACTAAGAGTCCCATCGGACTTTGCAACGACCAACTTAAGACCTTGCGAATTGCTCTGGTCCAACACACAGCAAATTGTTTATTTTATAGAGCTAACGGTCCCATGGACAGAAGCAATAAATGAGGCATGCAAAAGAGGAATGCTCTGCTGTAGCAAATTAGCAGCTGAGGAAGAACAGCAAGGTTGGAGAACAAAGATGTGTCAGGGATAGGTATAGGGATATTCCTCAGTTTGAAAAAAATCTACTTTTTAATTTTTTTATATCTGTCCGTGCCGAGAGCGGGTATAGAGGGGTGTAGCGTTTTTTTTTCTTTTTTTTTCTTTTTTATCTGCTGAAACTGAAATTCAACTGTGAAAAATTCAGTGGAGTGAGTAAGACTGTCGCTCCAGTATGGTCTCCGACAAAGCGCTTTTGCCATGATTTGAGGCCTTAATCCCTCTACCCTTTTGTTCAAAGTGATTGGTCTGTATTTTTTGGTGGTCCAGAATTGTGACCTTCATGCTTGCAAAGACTGTCAATTCGTCCCCCACACTCCGTATACAGGGGTTGCACACATGGTCCTGTGTTTGCTGTCACTTTCCAACCACTCGACTGTGGGTGAAGGTACATAGTCACACAATACGACTGATTGTACACAGATTTAGCCAGATGATATGGTTGCACAGACCAGACACACATGTGTCCTCTCCTCCTCCTAACCTCCTTTAGGTTTGAGCATGAGCAGGCTCTGGTGCAGGAGCAACTGGCCGGTCTGGCCCAGAAGGAAAGAGAAGCGACAGCTGCAGTGCAGCAGAGAGCTACCCCAGAAGGGCTGGAGGACCTGACTCCTGCGCTCATCAAGGAGAGATGCAGAACCCACGAGGAGGGGGAGAAGTCCAAGGCTTTGGTGAGTCAGAGAGGGATTTTCACCTATTCCTCATCCTTAAATGGCGTCAGATGTTTTTTGAACGAAGGTGTTGTTAGATATCCAGGGCTTCAAGTAAGAAGTTAATTGATCAACTCATTATCTGAAATCCAACTTGTGTTTTATTTCTAGATGTTTATGTGAGCATAAGGCTAAAATCAGTTTCTTACTTTGTTTAACTCTGCATAGCTCTACCGCCACTCTCTAAAGTGAACAGATGCTGTTCAGCAGTGACGCCTACTGGAATAAAACTATTGATGCCCATGAAAGCATGGCTCCATATCACAACCTTTCCCAAAAATCAAAGGGATAAAGTGAAAACATTAGCTTTTAAAATATCAATAAATAATAAAGTGTGGGCAGAAATAGGACGTACACTAAACTACACATTAACTATATTAAACTACAGGGCTGCTTTTCTGTAATCTACATGGTTCACACGCTCCTTATTCACTATGTTGAACTACAGTGTCCACTATGTCAACTTGACCATCTGGTGTTTCATATCGAGTTTGACATATTGGACTCTATAGTCGGGGCCTGGTGGGTCATCATATTGCCTCTGGATTGAGGAATTCATCTTGCCTTAGCAAGTGTAGGTTTCTGGATAGTGCACTCCCCTCTAAACTTAACACATGACCAGAATGTTAGGAGTCTTATCTCGAGCACTCAGCAAGCCAACACCAAGGACGTAAAAAAAAAAAAAAAAACATTCAGTCAAACCGATTCTTAATTCAAGTCTGTCTTCTCAAACGAGTGGAGTTATAGCAAAACCATCGGCAGTGTTTCACAAGATATTTTGTAATATTATTGGCTTGGACGTTGTGCAGGGTTTAGAGTGCTGACCTCTAGCTGACCATCAAAAGACACATGACAGGTATTTTATGTTTGACTGGCATCATATCGCTTTGATAGCTCTTATCTAGGCCTGGCTGTGCTCTGGATGTTATTAGAGAATGTGTGTGCGTGCGAGCGTGCGTGCGTGCGTGTGTGTTTGTGTGTGTGTGTGATGCACAGTTGGGCTGGTCTTAAGCAAAGGGCTCTGCTCTGGGACTGTCAGTGTGGTCAATACCCACTTCCTGACTCTGACCACACACACTTTGTCTTGAGCGTTCCGTCTCTTCGGGCCCACTAGTTTCCCTCGGCCTAAAACAGGCTTCAAGATGCACTCCAAATCCCTCACATCTTTTTTTACTGGAGTCTCTCCAATTGATTGGCCTGCTAACGACATTTGAGTGCAGGGGCTGTAATGAATATTGAATGGCGACGCTGGGCTAGGTTTTACTGATGCCACTCTCTGAACATTTAATGAAGCAGAGTGGGGGCACGTCTGCGTGCTCCATTTGTCCTGGCCTTGTTTTCCTCTCTGTGGTGACAGCGACAGTCAATACTGGCTTGTCTTGTCAGTTTGGGGGGGGTAGGACGAGGGACACCATCAAGGTGCGCTCCGCCGCTGGTCGGACAGATGGGACCTGATGTGTTTAGGCCGACGTCCTACTTGATGAGTCCAGTGTGTGGCAGGTGTGAACGCAGCTTGTCAACGAGCGGAAAGCGGCAGTGTTTTGATGGGGAGTGTGTGTTTGGGAGCGGAGACGTGTGTTTTCAGCAAGCACAGGTGTTGCGTTTTTTAATGGAATGGCACCCTGTGTGTGTGTTTGTGTGTGTGTGTGTGTGTGTGTGTGTGTGTGTGTGTGTGTGTGTGTGTGTGTGTGTGGGGGTTAGGGAGAGAGATATATAAAAAAAAACCTGCGTGAGTCTGTTGGAACATCAGAAAGGGAGAAAGCACCCAGGAGGGAGTGTTTGCGTGAGACGTGAGTTTGGTGAGTGCATCTTCTATCACTATACACGCCATCGTCTCATGGTCTCTGCCTCTCCCTCTCTCGTTGCTGCTTCACACACCAGGGTCAGAGTGACACTAATATTGGTCTCTGGAAAACATCTTGGCTTAAGTTGGAGTTTCGTTTTTCTCATACTTTTATCCGTTTATCATAGGAAGAGGATGTGCCTTTTCTAGCTTGTCTCTATCAGTTTTGCCTCCATTTGTCTGTCCCTCTTCCTTCTCTGTGTTCTTGTCTTTGTTCCATTCTGTTGTTCTCCCTTTTTCAATCCCCCTATCCCTATCTCCATTACACTGTAATCCAATGCCTCTCCATAGTGTTCCTCTAGTGTCTCCCCTGCTCTGCGCCTCTAAGACACACACACACACACACACACACACACACACACACACACACACACACACACACACACACACACACACAGAGACAGACAGACAAACATAGAGCCTCCTGCGTTGCGTGTTGTTGAGCCCGTGTGCGTTGTTGTGGCAAAGACAAGGTGAGAGCGAGGTACGGATCTAGCACCTCTTAGTGAAGCAGCTCCCTGTTCACCTCCTGGCAGCCCGCCTGTCACGCTCAGTCTCATTTACCATTTACTCCTGTTAACTCCATCTCCTGCCATGCATGTGTGTGTGTGCGTGGGTGTGTGCGTGCGTGTACGTGTGTGTATGTGTATGTGCGTGCGCGTATGTGCGTGCGTGTGCTCGCGTGGGTGTGGGTGGGTGTGGGTGTGCAGGTGAAAATGTCTATGCTCGCTGTCATTGGGAAATTCAATATACTCCAGCACGCAACGTTTGAATATAGTTGGAAAGAGGCCTTTTGAAAGGAGAATTTCCCCCTACCTTTTTTTTTAGTATCTGGCTACAAATGTGAATTACCGTACGTCTCTGCCTTGAATAACAAAATAATCTGTAGGATTAAAAAAGGATAATTATATTATGCTTTTAAGAGGATTTTAAGAATGTAGATTTAATCTTTCAAGCTTTTGCCATTCACAGTCAAACATAAGATCCAGAAATCCTAGAGAATTATCTCACCATCCTCTAGGAAACGGGGTGTGTCTGGCGATTGGTTGACCATGCTTTGGAGTCAGGTGGTGATCAAACAGTTATCTAGTTAGATTGTTTTGATGCTGGTCTGGTGGCAATCAGCAGTACACCCTAAAGGGCACAGTCAACCAACCATAAACCCAAAGGACGCTCTGCCCCAGGTTGTGTAAACTGTAACCGGCCTCTGAAAGCAGAACAGGGACTCGTGGAACGGTAAGAGAACGTGAAGGATGGCCCCCTTTCCATGTTGACATCCTCATGAAGAATAACAGTTGGAGGAGCGTCTACTTTCTAGCGTTGAGGACAATAGGCAGGTTGTTCAAACACACCAAATGGCTCATTAAGAAGAGGAGTGTCTGAGTGTCTGTTCCCATATGGGTTCATACAGAAAACCTACTTGAACAGAATCTTTACCGAATGCAGAACTGGAAAGGGACATTTATTTGTTGGATCTCAAATTTGAAAAATACACCCTCTGACATCATAGGTTGTGCTTTTTTGCCTCAGGCTGTGCTTTATCTGTGTTTGGAATATAGGATATGGAACACCCTTTCCTCACCTGTCCAGTTGTTTATAATAAGTGAATGATTAATTTGTTGCTTTTTGGTGAAATTGCCCTTTAACTTGAATTGATTTACCTACATTATTTCTGAATGCACAGCCACTTTGATGTCCACACTTCAAATGTATAGCCATTTGTGGTACTGGCTTTGTTTATTAGGAGAAGCGATAGTAGATCTGGTTACACGGTTGCCCTGGCTGTTATTCACCCTGGAAGTAAGGCTTAATGTTGGCGTGTTTCGCAGGCAGGCAGCAGGGTGGAGGTATTCTCCTTCCTCCCCCTCTCCTTCATTAGCACCTTGGAGGTGTTCTCCACTCTACCAAGGCAGCTATGGAGATGGGGTCGTGACAGAGCACACTGGCACACACAGACAGGGACGTCGATATGGGAAATAATTGGTTACTTGGAGCTGTCTGACTACACGCTGACGCCATTAAGAGCTAACATAAAGGACAACATATTATGATATCATTTATCTAAGCAAAAACAGGCATTTGATTGTAGCTTCTACCGTTGCTTTGGAGAGTGTAATTCTCACCATCCGCTAATCCTCTTGTTATTTTAGTCTTTCCAAAGTGATAGTTTGCATTCCTTTCTTTGGATATACTAACGAGAGGTGATGCATTTAATGAACATCATGGTTTACTCCACTAGAGGGCAGTGGTGGAGCATCAACTGGCAAGATGAAACAGAATTGATCAATACTCTGCACAGCAACATGCGCTGCTGCCTGCTGTACACTAACAAGGCCCTCTACGCCTCGCTCGCTCGCTCCCTCTCTCTGCCTATTGCTTTTTGTCTTGTGTGTGTGTGTGTTTGTGTGTGTGTGTGTGTGTGTGTGTGTGTGTGTTTGCCTATTTGCGGACGAGCGAGAGGAGGTATAGGGAAAGATGAGCCACTGCAGTGCTTTTGACACCGTTCCCTAAGAGCCATGATGAAAACCGTCAGGAAAGGCCTAACATTCATTAAAGTCCGGTGTGACGCTAACACTCCCTTGCACGTTCGCACACACACACACACACACACACACACACACACACACACACAGACTGAGAGGAGGCATCCGTCAGCGGTCCACGCTCTGCCCAGCCTTTTACCAATAGCAGCAGGCTGCAGGCTAGCGTGTGGAGCTCCTCTCCAAGCCAGCCTCCGTCAGGTCCCGCGGCCCACTCATATCCTGGAGACTGCTCCGTTTCACAGGTACAAGTCACGTGGCTTCAGCCGCAGTTGGCTTCTTGACGAAAAATAGGAAATTAAATCTCAGGATCCAGCTAGATATTCCACGTTGAAATGCTACATGCAGTTATATTATGGGTCCGGAATGTGTTTGGACTCGGTGTGTGTATTTGGATTTCATTTTAGCCCCTGACTGAGTGAATATCTTCCGTGTGAAACTGCTCCCAGCATCCACCTCAGTCTGGTCCTTGCCACCTCTAGAGGTAATACGGAGACCGATCCAGATGTGAATCCCACAGCCGGGGATCACTTCCTCCTGGTCTGATTGAGACGCCTCTCTTTTGTGTATTTCCTTTCGTTGGTTAGGTTTGAGTTGGCTCGGGGCCACTGATGTGTCCTCATCACAGCATGGATACCAGACACCACAGCATCTGTGTTGCTCACGCTCACGTTCTGTTTGTACCTTGGAGATGTGACACCTCCACTCCTCCTCCCCGTAGGAAGGGGAACTAACCGTCCGGAGCAGCTTGCACGCGGCACGGCGCTCCGGCCAGGCTCGCCGTGGTTCGGAAAGGACAGGAGGGATGAAACGAGATGGAGGAGGGGAGCGGCTGTGGAGCAGCGACCCCACAGACCGACCTGGCCGCCGCATGTTAGCCAGCCTGCTAGCGCCTCGTTAGCCGGCCCGGTAACAGGACGGACAGGGAGGAGAGGGAGGAGCGAGCGGGCGAGCGCAGCGTGTCAGAGCCAGAGGGAGACGGGGAGAGCGAGGGAGGATAGAGGAGGGAGGGCGGGGGGAAGACGATGGCGCGAGGTTTGTGTTGGACGTTTTGTAACCGTGAAGACAGCTGGGACATCCAGATAGTCCGCACACACCCATACGTGCACTCTGAACATTCGTCCCATTAGAGTAGAATAGCGCAGCACACATGTTCAGGATGAGGTTTAAAGGAACAGTGTAGCTGTAGTGCCACGCACGCACACGCACACACACACACACACACACACACACACCTACTCTGTCCATGACAGACTGACACACGCACTCGCGCACATACTCAGGAAAAGCTGTGTTTATCAGCACGTGTAACCATGGACTTGACATCTTTTGTGCTTGTAGAAGCTGCTAAGCCTGGTTTCTCTCTCTTTCTCCCACTCTCTCTCACGCACACACACACACGCACACACACACACCTCCGCCACCTCCTCCATCGGCTGGAGCCTCAGTAATTGCTGACGAGCCGAGCGCACGCCGGCTGAGGAGATGTTGATCCCGTCGAACGAGGGGAGAGAGGGAATGTCCCGCGGCTAATCTCCCTCCTCCCTCCCCCCGTTTTAAAGGCCGAACATGTAGGAGTGGAATTCCACAGGCGTCGGAATAATCCCACATCCTAATGAGGCAGCAGGCTGGGAGATGCTCTCGCTCCTGCAGGAAGGACACCATGTGCTCTCTGGATTTCTGCCCGCGTGTGCAGCCTCGCCATCGTGGTGAAGGGATCCCAATGGCAACCTCTCTGGAACATGGCACAGAGTTCATGGCTGTGGATTCAGCGTCACCTCTAAGAAAGCTGTAATTACGAGGTTGTGTTGTGACCCCTGGAGTGCTTTAAATGTCCTAGTCGTCAGCGTCTTTGAGTGTTTTGAAAAGCGCTTTATAAATATAATGTATTATTATTATTTATTATAACTCTGTCCAAGCCGAGGAGGAACCTGCTGGTCACAGGCTAAAGATGGCCACCAGTCAAGTACAACACACAGAAATCAAACTATTCAGAGAGTCGGCTCTCCCTCTGGGTTCCGATAGCCACACGTTGGTGTTTGTCCATGTACGTATTAGTCTTTGGATGCGATCATTTTCTTATCACGTGGATATACCCTGTTAATTTTGCAGGGAAACCACTGCCAACGTTTCCTTACTTTGCTTTTGGCCTTGGAGTGCTCCCTCTCCCCAGCCTCACTTGAAAACCCCCCTGTTAGAAAAACTGTGATTGTCCAAACAATAGCCCTCCTCCCCGCAATCCTCTCTAAACTTAGTGTCTCTTGACCACAACACATCTCTCCAGCCTGTCCTCCCTCTCTTTCCTCCTCCCCTGCTCTCTTTCCTCCTCTGCTCTTCCATGCCCCACCGCCCCGCTCCTCTGCTCTTCCATGCCCCACCGCCCCCCTCCTCTGCGTGCTGACAGTCCACAGTGAGGATAACCATGCTGGTGATGAAGTGCTAATTCATGTAACCTCCCCCAGCTAGGTGAGGAGAACACCCATTTAATGAGCATACAGCTACGCTATCCAATTCAAGCCTCTAGTCTGTGTGTCTGTGGGTGTGCGTGCGTGTGTGTGTGTGTGTGTGTGTGTGTGTGTGTGTGCATGTTTAAGAAAAGGAGAGAATGAGAAAAAAAAAAAAAGATGCCGTCAACATCTGTTGACGGTGTATGTGTTTTTTTCCACCCCCTCTGAAGTGTGGATCCTGTTCTGCTGTTAAGAAGATAAAGATAGATTAACACCACCTTCCAAACTCACCACCTCACGTGCACTTTGCCTTACTTTGTAACCCACTGCATGCTACCTTGTGCTGGGCTCCGAGTTTTATACAGCAGCACCACAGCGCCAGAGGAAGGCACTGCTGGAGCCTTACAGCCCGACTGACACTAGGTATACATCTTTAATGATCCCTGAACACGTTCTCTCTCTCTCTCTCTCTCTCTCTCTCTCTCTCCCCCTTTATCTGTCTGTCGCTCTATCTTCTCTTCTTTTCTGTCTCTCCCTGTCACTCTCTTTCTCTTGCTATCAGTGTGTTGTGCCTGATAACAGACACAGTCAGTGTCACTGCTAGTCACAATATTCCTAATAAAAAAGACACAAGGACCAGCAGGCACCCACAAATAAAGACACTCCACACACACACACACACACACACACACACACACACACACACACACACACACACACACACACACACACACACACACACACGTAAACACGCCCCTCTCCCCATCTTGCCCTTTCTCAGCCCGACGCCAGCAGAGACTCCCAACCATGGCAGAGCCCCCACTTCCCCAAACACACACAGATTTATTCAAATGTTTCATTTGCATAATTCCTCATTTGCATAATTGATTTTCAAGGAAGCGCTTCCCTCCATGAGTCAGTGTGCAAGACGGAAAGGTCTTGTCCTCTTGGTCTCTCTCTCTCTCTCTCTCTCTCTCTCTCTCTCTCTCTCTCTCTCTCTCTACCTCTCACACACACACAAC
>JAVQJS010063197.1:0-23509 GCA_036024795.1 Galaxias rostratus | reverse complement strand
CTTTGCTTAGTTTAGCGTGCGCAACTCAACCATACCTCAATCTACTCCCATGATGCAACTCTTCAGTGTTTTAACATGAGACACACTTAGCATTTCAGATCAGAACATTAACATTTAGTTGGGGGGCAGTCAGACTTATATTTACATAATCTGGATCGGTTGTCAGCTTCTTAGCCCATAGCCATTTGTTTCAGATGTCCACAGTTTACATTTGTAGATTCACAAGAAACTCAATTCACGTCACACATGCATTTCAGAGGTGGGAATGCTATGTACAAAGGTCTGTGCATGGCCCATTGCCCACCGAAATGACTGTACAAAATAAATAATATGCACATGAGATTGATTTGAGCAAACTTTATCAAATGCTGTATTTCAAGGTAATTTAGCTTGAAACAAATCACGGTACAGACAAGTACTAATAGATGAGATAACAGGGGATAATAGCGGATGATTACCTAAAGTTGCACAATAAAATGTGTGTAGTAATGCTGGCAAATGCTCGGGGTTTTGTCATAATAGCGCCATCAAGTGAACACTTCACACAGACAAAGTATCTGGCTGACAACCTACTCGGTATCGTTTGTACATTTAAACTTTCTATCAAATTGATAACTGTCGTATGGTGGCCTACGTAAAAATATTTGCATCGTATCTTACATATGCAGACATGGGAATTGAATGCCGTTTGTCAACTTGTGTGACAGTTAAAATAATTTGAACAAACTTTGAGATCTTTGGTAATGATACAATAATACAAAAGACAAATGCTTTGTTGATAGGATTGACACGGTGTAATAAGGTTTTGTGTTTTACCCCCCAAAAAATATTCGGGGGGAAATGAGGCGCACATCGATCTTTCTTCTTGGCTAAATTGCTTAATTTTGAATGCATTTGAAATCCCAATCAACTTCTATGAATAAACATACTATGTTTAACTATCGTGAGGCATAGGATAGTCATTGGGAAAACATATCTGGACTTGGACTCGAGGGAGTATAATTATTTTTTCGCTGCCGCGTTTAGACTGGAGTTTCCTGCGCACGGGAATAGGTCAGAGCCGCAAGATATGGGAAGTAAAAAGAGTAATACACTTATCTATGTAGTTAGCATATTTAAAACTCGTTACAACGCAACCGTGCATACAAAGACATGATTCATATAAGCTGCATTGACGTGTGTAGAATAGGTACCTCTTGTCTTAAAAAATAAGAAAACCCCTCCGGCAAAATTACTCCACAATGGCGTCTTTCATTAGTAGATCTAGGGCACTCAGGAAATTAAACTGGTTTGGAAAACTCCGAAATAGGGAAACGTCAATCGATTTGATGAACGTTGTTGGTCAAGTATTTGACCTAAGTGTTAGTGAAGCTTCATACAGTGAAGATATATGTTTAAAGGGCTGAAGCAACGCGCCAGGAGCAAATTCACACGGACGATCGCCTTCAGAGTGTTTGGCCAACAAGGTCGCAGTCTAGCCTACAGCTTACCAATCGTTTGAATAAATAAATAAATACCTCACTTAAAACATTCACAATCCCCATAATAAAAGGTATAGTTATCGAACTAGGAAGAATTTCCAGGAAGTGGTTAAATATTTTTTTGGGTAGGAACTGTAGCGCTCATCGACTGGCACATGCGTAAAAGCGGCTGCGCCTCAATGTCCCGTCTAACCAGCCTTAGAAATAATAGCAAACCAAATAAATCTCCGCTTACCTGAAACATATGTAGGCATAAAGTATCTTTTTCGGAACCTTTTCCTCCGAATTCTCCCACGATCTGCTTCTCGTCCTACACCAGTGAGAAATGCAATAGCTTGGCTAAGGTAGACAGAACAAAATACAGAGAATACTTGCTCCAGGGCTCCGAAACCCCTCAAGGCAAAGATCAGGATACAATTAGCTCATGTCTCTGCCCCAGTCTAAACCAATCTGCTGAATAAAACTCCCGAGCATAGGAGCAGATCACAACAGCATTGCGTCTGTCTTTCTTGAATTTATGTTGAATAAAATCGAATAAAGAAATCTTGCAATTTTTTTCGGCAGATACAACACACTCACTCTTGCCCCCAACTTGCTTATTGCTTCCCTCTCGCACAGAAAAGCTGATTTTAATCGTTATGATTAGTTTTGATGTAACGTTCCCCGAGGCGATTTCTACAAATGGTTGGAGTGCTTCTCTGCCAAGGAGGAAAGCAGCAGATGATGATAATTATATAGATTGTTGGTAGAGTCCTTTGATTCTTTCCCTCTAACACCTACAGGATATCTTGGCTCTGGTGTTTTCACGTACATGGACACTACATCTCCATCATACAACTTGTTGATTACAACCAACTTTTCTAAATTAGGGGATTCTGGTATAAATGAAAATCAATATTATAATTTTTTGTCTTTCTCTGCTTAATTTAGCCAAACTCCCAAAATGACGTAGTTAGCACAAATAAGCACTTGCAGCTTGCCTTGCACCAATCACATCTGAATCAGTGCCCCAGGCCAACGTGCAAGCTCATTTCAAATGTTCAACCATGCATACATTCTAAAAGATTGAGGCACTTCATAAGCTTTTACTATCAAAAGAAGGCGTTGCATACGGCAATTTGTTTCCTTTAAAACTGACCTTAAGAAGTTAGTGAATGTATGGGTGCAGTTATTTCATATCACAACGCGTGTACTTACTGTCACTGACTACAAATCCAACATTTCTTTATTTGTAGCGTACCTGATTATCCTTAGCCCCCCTCAAAGTAAGAGGATGAAGTAAAAGTATCTTCTCTTCCGCCCCCTGCTGTTTAAAACTACAATTGCTCCGTAATATAAAACTTGTAGCGAATTAGTCTGATCACTTTTCATCATCGTCCTATTTAATAAGTGGCCATATGATAAGAAGCACATTAAGGTAGACATGAATGAAAATCATTTAATTTGAAACTTACAGTTTTATATTGTATTTTTTTATGAAGCGAGTTAATTCAAATGTTGTGTTTTGAATAATGCAGATCAGTGTAATGTTGTGTATCGAATTTGAGTAATGAGGACCTTACCAAATGTTGGCCCAACTACAAAAGAGTAATTAGGTTGTTTAATACCTCAAGCCATAGCCGTGTCCAGTTCATTTAATCTAATCTGTGTTTTTCATGACACCTTTATAACGATGCGGTTCACAACTCTGCCTGCTGTCTAGGAAGGGCCAGGCATCCCTGCAGTCCATCCCAACCAGGGCACTTTCAGCTTTTCCACTGTTTGACCACCATGTCCCAGAGGAAAACAAACACAGGATTAAAGTGTTACCATGAAGTTATTTGCCCTGGAGGCTGGCGGCTGGCTCACAAGCCCCAGCCTTGCATTTTCTATTTTTCCCTCGCTGCACTTTATATATTTTTTTATCTTCGCCATCAGGCTGACAAACTGTAGCAAACAGAGAGCACCCCCAGGCCTCTGAATCTCATACCTTCACCATTTTCCACACAAATGCAGTCGAGTCATAATGGGGTCCTCCCGCTTCAGTATTCAACATCTGCATTGGAGGCTTAGAGGCTGCAGCAAACCAGCTGGTGGTGCTATCAGAATGTGTTCTGGAGCTAAGGCCAAAAACAAGCCATTGTTCTCGTTGAGGACGCAGTGTTGTGTTTGGACCTGACTCTAGCCACTTCAGCAGCAAGAGCAGGAAAGCTCTGACGGAAAGCTCCAGTGCGGTGGGCGAATTATCCAAATTGGTTGCAGATGTTTGGTTGCCCCGAACAGCAGAGCGCCGTGTCTGTATGACATCATAGCCCGGTTTGTAAATGCACAGTGGAGGGATGGCTTCCAAAGTCTCTGGTAGACCTATTCAACCGGTTCACCTTTGCGAACCGACAGCAATGTCAACGCAATTACAATTCAACTATTCGGTTACTTTACATTCAAGTTACCTACCACAAATGACCTCAATAATGAATGACATTGAATACATTTTTTTTTCCTTCCAGGGTAATGGAACCGCCATTTTGTAATTCTATTCAGACTGAACCTTTTATCTCTTTCAACGTGGTGCTGCCCAGTCCTCTGCACGGAAGTTACACTCACACAACCAGACGTTGTATTCATTTCGGGTGGCCTTGTCATTCATTCAACGGGCTTCATCACATGGGATGGTTTCCCTGAGTGTTCCCCTTTCCCGCCTAACATTCCCAGTATTAACTCGTGAAATCTGTTGCTTTAGCTGTAGACCATGTTAATGACTGTGGAGCTGCATTCACCACACCCCTGTAATGGCCCGTGGTTATGTAAGGGAGTGGGCTGGATAGGGAAAGGGCTGTGATTGTTCCAGAATCTGACTCAATCTGCCCCGCGGGCCTGTACAGTTTAGGGCAGGAGTTTTTCATCAAACAGTATTTCTGGCACAGCACATTGCAACTTTGGAGGTAGGCACCATTTAATCTGATTATGCTTTGGTTAAGCAACCAGGTTGGGTTTTAGAATGCAGTCGAGGACTGAATACAGTATACAACAGAGCAAATGCTTTGGTGACTCGCTATGTCAACGACACTTTGCTAACACACACACGCACGCACAAATGTTTCCCCAGTCTTGCTCTTCAAAAATAACAACTCAAAACAGGCACCGTTGCTCATCCCTTTAACGTTGCTCATCCATTTACCGATTCATCTTCATGCACGCGGGATCCCAGCTGCTCCCCAACTCTTTGTGTGTCTGGCGTGGCGTGGTTACCGCGGTCTATCTCGACAGGGCACGCCACGACCACGGCGCAGACGCCCAGGCGTACAGTAGAGCGACCCCCGAGGGGGTGGGGGGCTCTGGACGGGAGCCCCCTCGTCGGCAGCGACACACCAGGCACGGGACTCTCCTCCCAGCCAAAAAATGCAGCCACCCCATCCGCCCAGTGGATGGAGGAGCCACTGACACCACAAGAGAAGAGACAAGAGGAGGGGCTGCTCAGGAAATGCTGGAAGGCTCCAATAAAATGTAATCCCATTATATGGTTCCCACTAGAGGGCAACAATAATAAAAGTTTCCCTAATAACACGGGCTGAGCAGACCCAAATGGAAAACAGCTCCCGCGGTCAACTCCCACAATCGCACATATATCCTGTGATTAGGCCAATCGCTGATGGGGCCCATTACACCGCCAGGCCTGGCCAATGTGGCCAGGCGGCAAAGGAAGAGTTAAGCCAAACAAATGTGTTTCATCAAAGTGGAGTTTGGGCTGTTCTGCATAAGAGCGAGGGAAGCAGTTTGGGGAAAAAGGGGGGTTGGGGGGGTTGTAGACAGAGAGGGAATGTGGGGGTGGGAACTCGGATGCCGGGGCCCCGGAGGAAACCAATCAGAAGTTCTCCACCCTCTCTTCCTGGTGTCGAAAGCCACCGGAGTCTCAGGTGTGCGCTTCACGGGGCTAATGCCGCCTCGGCGCAATTGTTTGTGTTTGCCTAATCTGGGTTTTGTAAATTACCATTTTGGAAAATGAAAGTTCAATTACTGGCGCTCGGAAACGGTGATGCAGAGGAACGGCAGCAACAGGAAGGTTGGCCCATTAGTTTAGGTGGCACGCCCCAGATGGCATTGGGATATTGGTATGCTCTCTAACTGGCTCAACTGAGTCAACCGAAATGCCCTCTCTGTCCTCAGCAGACGAGGAAAGATTGTCCCCTGTGAATGCGTGTCGTTCCATTTCAGGTGCTCCCATAGCGACATTCCAAGAAAAGGAACAGTGGGCTATGAAGTCTGTTGCTAATGTTAACCGAAAATGGCAAACAGTATGTCGAGACTGTGCGCTGACACGGAACCTCACACTGGTGATATTTGATAACGTAATAAATGCCTGGGTTATTCAGTTTCTCTGCTGTCTCAAGCAGACGCAGGGAAAAATCTATCATAAGCGACAAGGTGAGTGAGGAGATCCATCATATTCTCTAGACAGAATGAGTTATTAAGTGAGCCAATGTAACATTGTTATGAAAGCCGGAGTAACAAAGGGTTATTTATCTCTCTCCGTGTGTACGTGTGAGTGCGTGCGTGCGTGTGTGCGTGCGACCGCGCGTGTTTGTGTGTTTGACAGAAATCGGAGAGAAATCGAGAGACGGAGTGTGTGTCGCATTCCTTCCTGTTCCTCTTCCAACCTCCAACCCCAGAGCCGCAGACTCAAGGCGGTTTCCAGAATCAAACAATTTCACGCAGCTACTGGAGGAGGAAATGAACTGAGCCCAGAGCAATAATAAAATTATACAAATGTTATTACAGACTCGCCTGGTACTGTCCTACTTTAATTCAAATTTGGGCACTCCAGGCACCGCTGGTGGCAGAGACCTTCCTGAATAAATCAACATTAGCTTACGTCTAAATTATTAAGGAAGTGGGAGACTTTCTTGTTTATAGTATGAATTATTAAGCAAGTGTTTAACGCTGTTTTTCCTCGTGGATCCCCAAATATTAATTGCTAATGATCTTTAAGGTGTGTGTTTTATGTTTAGCCCCCTCAGTTGTATGCTGTAAGGGATTTAACATTTAGAAGTTTCAAATTGGCAAATACTATATACAGGACTAACTGTACTTTTTTGGTGCTTTGTAAAAAGATACCACTTGCGTCTATATAATGTAGTATATGCTTCCGGAGCAAGATTTACACCTTACTGCTGTTTTTTATTTTATTTTATGTATGGTAATATAGGAATGTCTGCTGATCAATTTTGTTCCAGCCATAGGCATCAAAACCTTGTTTATATATGACGTGCAAGTATTTAGGGAATTCAATGTTCAAATTTTGTTTTAATATAAACATTTTTTTTTTTACATTTGAAGTCTAGAATCATTTTTTTCTTCCAAACTGCATTTATTGTGTAAAATGTCAAAACGGTCACCTGTGTGTTCAAAGATCCCATTTAAAGCAAACACTTCACAATTATCACAATATTTCTCCTGTTAAATAACTTTCAGATTCACAGTGTACACATACAAGCTAAACAACAGAATCTGAAACATGCATCCAGGTCAAATATAAAAGCAATATACGTATAATTAATATACAATAATTATTACAATAATGTAAAGAAGGCAATCCCTACTTAACACTTTCTAGCCATTAATTCAAACGTTCAACTCACCGCTCATTGAAACGGGCATGATCAATACCAATAGGCCTATCCTGCTTTCAACGTGTCTTTTTCCCTTACAGTGAGAGGCGCCAGGCCTTCACATTGGTTTAGGGAGAGTGCACTCACCTCTTTCCCGTGAGGAAATGGTCGATACATGCAGACTCTGATTTATGTGGCTCTTCATTGGCGTTCTAAAAATGATGGAGGGGTAGCTGAAGGTGCTGGCCTCAAGTGAGTCTCTGAGAGGTGAATATGACCATACGTTAGAAAATGACGGGCGATCGACTGCTTAGTTTAAATATTTCGCGTTTTCATTTTTCAGCACAATGCCACTTAATACTTATGATGGGGAGTCATATCGAGTGTATTTTGAATTTCGAAGACAATGAGGTTCCCTGAAATGAAATCAAACCGCTTCTCACCGTGTTCTGGAAGTCAAAGTTCAATACCTTCTGATCCAAGGCTCGCGGCTGCCCTCCTCTGGCCGAATTGCAGCACATACAAATCCTCACCGGTTACCACTTCATGAACCGAGTCACCAATAAAATGACCAGTAGATGATGCTGTTGCTAAACAACGGATTCTTCAGGGGCATGAAAAAAAGTAACGGGGGGAGGTGGGTATCCTATAAATAGCAATGTTCCTGCGTAGTGTAAACACAAAAGGACAACCATATTGCTGCTTTTAACCCAACTTTGGCACAATCATCCAGTCTGTTCTGTCCCTTTCACTCCACTCTCCATGGAATATGAAATTGAACTGCCTGGCTCCAATCATTGTGCCCTTGTTCTGTCTTTAAAGGGGAATGCAATGAGAATGTGACAAATCACCGGTCTCTTGTGTGACAAAGGGGTACCTTTTCCCGTCGTTTTGATGCAAGGACCAAGCTACTCCGTCAAACTAAACTTGCTCGCTTCAGGATCAATTGTCTGGTGACAGGGAACTTATATATTCAGCTATTTGTCTCCGAGTTTAGTTAAAAACCGCCAATGCAGGTGATCCAAGTTAAATGGACCACACATTTTTGGTCATCCAGCAAAATGTTTTTGAGGACAGATGTTGAAATTTCTGGAATTTAAAGAGACCTTGAGCATCCGCACCTTGAGTATAGTTTTCTTAAACTCTATAGTATTAAGAAGAACTTACAAATAAATAAACACAAATCATTAATGGACAGACAAACACTGCGGTCTTCGATTAAAACCTTCATATTTAGACATTTAATTTTTTTATTGAAGAATGGCAGCAGCTAAACCAAATCATTTCTGATTTTGAATGAATGCAATCTCACTATATAAAGCTTAATGTAAAAAATTCAATAACAAAATACAATTTCCAAAGCCTGCTTACACCAATCAAATTACAAATCAATTGACTTTTTCATCAATTTATAAAAAAAATATGTATTTAGTAAAATCCCAAAATTTATTAAAAAGAATCAGTTTGAAACAATACAGCATAAAGATAAAGCAATAACAAAACCAATGTCAAATGTAATTAATAAATTCACACATTTTGGGGAATTGCAACAAAACAGATTCAAAGGAACATTCAAACTGAAATATTTAACACAATAGCAAGGATATCATACAAACAGCCACACAATCTCACCCGCAGTGTTAAACACTTAAACACAACCTGATTATGAGGCTGCTCCTAACACCCACACTATAAAAAGTCTAGGAAGAACATTTGCCATCAAACAAATATGATGAAATGTCTTTTGCCCTGACACACACAGAGAGCAGGGAGTAATCCCTCCCCCCCAAAAAGGTGATATCTACCTAACGTACACAAAGAGCAGGGAGTAATACCTACAAAAAAAACACACACTGACTAAAACTCAGATTCGTCGACACTTTCCGCACAGCATGGGACCTCTAACGTACTTTGGGATCAGAGAGAAGATCGCCCTAGCATCACATACATACGTGCACCAAATGTGACAGTAATCCTAAAATAACAAGGCCGAGGTTTGCCCCCACCACGTCCCAAATATGGGCGTGATGACCCGTCATGATTGGGTGACCTCCACATAGTTCCCTGACGAAAACACAGGCTATTGTTCCGTTGGACACACTGCACAGTGGAGTGGCACGAGCTCGTGCAGCGGGCCTGCACTTTAGACCTGAAAAGGTTTGGTTTAGATAGACCAGAATAGATTCATTTTGGTTACTTGGATACTTTAAGTGGGCAATGGTCGCATTTGGTCAGAATAACATCTTTAGGTAGAAGACACTCCCTCGACACGTGAGTACGCCTGTCTGCCTGCCCTCAGAGATGGAATCTTCTGCCAGCGCACTGCTCCAGTGGAGTCTTCGGAGAGTGGGCTGTGGCAGAGTCCTCCACTACAGGTTGGTCTCCATCTCCAGGGCCTTTGTTAGTCATACGGGTGACAGCACCTCCCCCCTGGTGTGGCGGTAGGGGTCCTTCCTCTCGGCGTCGACGGCGTGAACGGAGCCCGACTTGATCATCAGCTCGCCGGGGTCCTCCGGGTACGGGGCGCCCTCCACCTCGCTGTACTTGCCGGCGTTGTTCTTCTGGAAGACCTGCCGGAGCCTCTCCTTCAGCTCGGCGTTGGGGCAGTAGAGGTAGTCGTAGAGAGCCGCGGCCAGGACGCCGCCGAGGACGGGGCCCACCCAGTACACCTGCGCGCGCACACAGACCCCGCTCAGTCACACAGACCCCGCTCAGTCACACAGACCCCGCTCAGTCACACAGACCCCGCTCAGTCACACAGACCCCGCTCAGTCACACAGACCCCGCTCAGTCACACAGCCTCGTCGCATCGCAGACCCGTCGGAAAACGTCGCGCCGTTGCCTCTACGGCACGTGGAGCAAATGACCGGCGCTGCCTGAACCCTCTATCCAACGAGGTCACGCAAAGAGCAGGAGCTATATTTACGATCATCCAGAGCACGGCCAGGTTTGGCCTTGCCAAATAAAACATCTGAGAAGACTGCCAAATAGTAGCGACGCCATTGCAAACTCACGCCTTAGATGCCTGCGCTCACCTTCCAATGCCCCGCACTGTGCTGAAGGAAAATGCAACTGTGCATAACCCCGTGACAAAGTATCACCCCATAAGATCAAGTCCTGCGTCACAACCGCAACACTAGATAACATTCGTCGTCTCTCGTGCAAAGTCGTCCTGGAGGACACCGGGTCGAATGCTAATGACGAGGGCAGTGCGCTAATCGTGTTCCGGCCGCGTCGCGCTGCTCCGGCTGTGTGCTTTGGGTTGAGTGCACTCGCCCCGTTTAGTGAGGAGGTGAAGCTGTCCTTGACTCCGACTGGATTCTGCTTTGCCGTCCTGACGAGGCGCTAGTTCTTTGACCTTACTGGGTTTCTACATGCCCTGGCCCAATCTGGCGCTCACCCACAACAGACCCCCAGTTAATCATTAACGCCAGACTTCAAGACCCCCACCTTCCCGCTGCCCCGATGCCATTAGACGCATCTTCAAACCTTAAATTATAGCAATTTAAATATACAAACTTAAAACAGTAATACCGCCCATTACAATGGTAGTGTTACTCATAGCCAGTGCTGGCAGAGACATTGTGAACAACCAGTAGTGGGAATGCCTTCCCTATACACATTGTATATTATACATCTATATGAAGTCCAGGGGTGATCTCTGTGTGCTTGGTCTCTTACCCAATGGTTCTGGAAGTTCAGCGTGACAACTGCTGGTCCAAAAGAGCGGGCCGGGTTCATGCTGGCGCCTGTGAAAGGAATCTAAAACGCAAAGGACTTTGCTGGATTACAACCTAAATCAACGGGGACAAATCAGCGTTTTCTGCAGTGGCTCCACAGCCGTCGCGCGTCGAGAGACGTCTGAAGGCTGTTTCAGTCTTTGGAATAAACAGTAGCACAGAATGTGCTTAGTCATCATAATGTAAAGCGGTGGATGGTGGTGGGTCCCAGTGGCATTCGTATGTTCCTCATGGTTCATGCTGTTCCCCTAGTGACTGGTTGCCAAGCAATTGGTCTCCATGGAGGCCATTGCTGTGGTTGAGTGTGATGGATGTATGTTTAACCCACTGTTCACAATGACATGTCCAAAGACACAGTCATATACATAAAATTGTATACTCCCGATTCGATTTCGCACATCATCCACACATAAAATCATGTACCACCTTTCCAAATGTCCTTCAAAGTAACAGAATAAACTAGTTCATAGGGCACTTTTAAATTCCGCAACCATTACTGCACCCATTTGTCAATGTGCATTATATGAATCTATATTTCTACTGCGTTTACAATTTGCACTATACTTAACATTGTTAACCTATATGGACAGCTCACCGCAAAGAGGTGTCCTATTGCAACAGCGAAGCCAATGGCAAGGCCGCTGGAGCCCTTGAGGTCTGTGCGCTTGGGGTCACAGGTGGCAAAGACGGTGAAAACCAGCTGGAAGGTGATGAGGAGCTCCACCAGCAGGGCTGGCCCCACCGTGATCTTGGGGTTGACCTGGGAGAGAACAGGGGAGAGACAAGGAACTTTTGGAAAAAAAAACAGCTTGAAATGCTTCCAAACGTATGGGCGTTTTAAAAAATATATATAAATAAAACAATATCTTGTCAATATTGATTAATCTTCACGAGTCATAAAAGTTGATCATTCTAGTTACAAATGAGACTCCAGCTAATAGCATGTGTCGCTTTGTACCGTGGTGACTCCGAGGGCCCCTTGGAGTGTGGTGGGAGTGACCAGGGACAGGATCCCGGCCCCGCTGACGGCCCCCAGGCACTGGGCAGCCACGTAGAACAGCCCCTTGGCCAGGCTCAGCTTCCCCGTCACCACCATGGCAGCGGTGACCGCGGGGTTGATGTGGCCGCCGCTGATGTGGCCAAAGCACTGCACCATGGTGGCTATGCTGAGGCCGAAGCAGAGGGAGATGAGGACCAGGTCGGCCGGAGCCGGGCTCTCCTGCCCCGCGCCCCAGTTGATGGTGGAACCCAGGCCGAGCAGGACGAAGATGAGGGTGGCCAGGTACTCCCCTGACACGGCCCTCCAGAAGTCCTTGGTCCAGATTCCCTTGAAGGCTACCATTATGTTTTGACGGCACCTCCTGGCAAGAGTACAGTAGCAAAACGATTGGCCCAGCTGTTTTATTTCTGGCAGGCCCAGGTGGAAATATGCAGAGCGGTGTGAGGCTAGCTCCTGGCTACACCTTCAATAACCGCACCAGGGACTACAATTCCATAGTGCTAAAAAGAGCAGTCCTGTTAACACTGTGGAGGTTGGGGTGAAACACAACAAAGTCGTACAATAAATTCACAGATGCATTTTATTGTTCTCTCTCAGCTAACCCTGGACAGATAGGAATGAGACAAAAGAGAATTATTTCAAACTGGAAAAGTAGAACAACTATGCATTAAACAGAATTAAAAGTGAAATCAATAATTAAATAAAGTCAGCAATAGTTGACGAGTCTATGAGGCGACACGTCGCAAGCAAAATATTGCACAAACTGCAACATGACAGTTTGCATTCCTGATAGTATATTTACTACCTTACTCAAATTAGAGTAGTGAGGATAAAAAAATATGAAATAAAATAAACAATAAACATCCATGCTCTCTTACCACACACTACATGGTCTCCCTTTCCCAGCCTCCACAATTCCTCCTTTCTCTTCATTCATTGTCCAGGTGAGTCTACAAGAGAGAGGACTGCCCTTCTACCACCACACCACTCACAAGAAAGTCCCGACGCTTCTACTTACGCACAGGCGGCAGTCGGCTGGCACTGAGAGCGCGCGCGAGTGCGGATGCGAGGGTGGAAGAGGAGCGCTCGGCTGAATGGGATCCGCGCATTGTGGAATAGTGGACCGCTTCCAGGGAGGCTCTATCGGCTCACTAAGTGGGCATCGCCTCCCCCGTGAGGATGGTTTCCCGGGGAGAGGGAGGAGGAGACTGCAAAGGTTCAGTCTCCACCCACCAGCTCGCTCCTGCAGGGATTGCAACAGTTCATCCTTGTGCCGAGGGCTGGAACAACAACACCACCCGATGTACCCTTTTTATTGCACTCAATGTTTCAGTGTTATCGGGAACGCACGATCAGAAAAAAGAACGGCAAAGTCCCTTTTTTCGGTGGAAAAAGTAACGTTCACATCTGCCATTAGTAATGACAACACATGGAGCAATTCATAGAAATATCGTCTGCAGCCAGGTTCTAGTTTTGGTAATCCGTTAGGAAGTAAAGGATTCGTAGTCTACCAAAGTCCAGTCATCCACCTTCCCACCCATTTTCCCCTTTATGGGTGTTGCTCTGAATAGTCCAATTGATGCTGCGTGATGTCACATTACTCTCACTGTTCCCTGGCAGTTGAACTGGCTAGAAACAATCCATCGTCATGTTCATTCACCTCCACACCTTAATAGCCACCACAGGGGTACTCTGACCAGACACAACTATTTTCCCTGATTGGGACAATGTGATTGGGCATTAACAGGGCCAACATGTCACTGAGCTGCCATCTTGGCACAGACGCAGCCAAGAGCTGGACCAAGATGGCACCCAGCTGTCACTATGACATGCATACATTTCAGCTGACTTCAGTCAACACACTTTTCCGTAACATTTTTGATATTTCCTATTTCTCTGTGTAATTTCTAATCGGGAATTGTTTTGTTTTCCTCAACACAATCATATGGAAGCCGGCGGGCAGTCCAAGCGAGCGAGTCCATCAGATTATGAAGCTGTGCGCAGGCACACTGCATTTGCCTGGGAAAGAAATGAAATCACATGATCCCTTTGAGGTTGTGCACAGATAAGAGTCGCCGGGCCACGCTCACGTCAGCAATCAAACAAACACTGGAGGAAATAATGTTTTTATCAGTCCATTTCATTCCACTGTAATTCAGTGTGGACAGAGGGAATCTCAAGGTCAACTCTGCAGAGTTGCAGAGATTCTTTGCAGTCCTTCGGCTAGAATCATGCCTCATGTACATGTTATTGAGTGCATATAGATCCATCGAACATTTATCAGTTTGAAATTGAATGTTTTACCTGTTTTGGAACCTATCAGGGACGTAGCACTACACTGACGTGCATGAAAAAGACAATGCATTATAGACTGGGTACTATATAAAGGCAACTACTTCCAATGCGTGACCTTGGCTAGAAAAACGAAAAGATCTTAGCGTAACAGTTGGATAACTTTCAGGCTATGGTTTGGCAGGGTGGTCGCGTGTGTGCGTGTTAATCATTAACAACAATATTCTTTGTGTCCTTCCTGATCGGTTGCACAATGGTGTTGTTCAAAATGCCATATCCTCAGGGTCAAAAAATACTCTTAGAGAGAAAGCAATTGAGGAGACTTAAATGCTATGATAATATCACGAAACTTTGTGGTCACTTTTGCTTGTTGAAAATGGTAATATGTGCTCGCCACTGCGTTATCCAATGCTGATAACAACAATTAGTTTAAATATTTTTATTTGTTAATAAAAAATTGTTTTACCAAGGAACGTGAAAACTGCAGCTTGTTGATATTCTGCCCAGAGTGCCGGAGTAGAATCAAGCCTACATAATTATTTCCCTAATTTGATTCTACTGCATCCATCCAGTAAATACATGTCCATGAGGAGAACCCAGCCATTATATGAACATACCCCCTCCCCAACGCCACACGATGAATGTAGTCGCCTCAAGCCACTGCAACATGTCCACCTCAATACATGATTGACTAACAGGTCAGCGAGAGGAATTCTTAACGTCACTGTAAATACTCACCCTGCCCCTGTTGAGAGGGGCACAGTCAAAGAAGACATCAACGACAAAGTCAAAAGAGGAGAATTGCAAAGGCCACCGTGAAGATACACTGCTGCCATCCTCATTTGCCTTTTTAAAAAGTCTATTTATAAGATGGTAAGAAATGAATACGTTATGTCGGCCATCCCACATGGACATATCCTGATGCTATTTGACATTTATTCAATTATTTGTGGAGTTTGCATGTTCTCCTCATGTCCAAAAATATGCAGGATAAACGGTGACTTGAAATCCTCCGTAGGTGTGAGTGTGAGTGTGAGTTGTTGTCTGTCCCTATGTGTTGGCCTTGTGGTAGACCGGTAAACTGTCCAGGTTGTACCCCGCCTCTCGCCCTATGTCAGCCGTCAGAGGCTCCAGCACCCCTGCAACCCTGCATAGGATAAGCGGGGATTGCTAATGGATGGATGGATGCATTCATTATTTTTAACGGCTGAAGTACTGCATTAGACCATCCGTTATTACATTTTCGCTTAAACGGTATAATCAAATTGGATTCTATAGAAAGACGTGTGTCTGAGATGAACTAAGACTTTCGTGTGGCGTGCACGACATTCCTGTTTTGTTTTTAATTATTTTCACCTGTCTTTGTTAGTTGCATTGTTTGTGGTCAAACTCATGTTGATTGACTCTTCTGTGTTTCAGTTTATGTACTTAGCCGTGTCAGGTTTGAGTTGTCCCCGGTCCAGTCATTGTTAAATGTTGTATGTGATATTGCCTCCTGTATTCTTGTCTTTGAGCGAGCGCTGTAGAGTGCTTTAAAAAATGCCTGGGTTTGAGTCCTACTCTCCCTTGACTGATCATGACAGAGGGCCAGGCCGAAAAACAGACCCATATATTGCAACCAATCCTGGAGTAGCCTAAGGCTTTTCCCAGGCCTCAATTTCAAGTCCAGGCCCCTGTCCCCAGCCCCGACCCCAACCTCTCCCAAGCTCCAGGGTCCCAGACTCCCCCCGGCTCCCCTCTCCCTTGGCTGACCACAACCACAACAACGTTTCATTCAAGGGAGGCAGGTTCTGTACAAAGCTAAGCTATACTGGTAATGTGCGTCTTGAAATGCTTTAGTTAAGCAGCAGTACTATAGAATTAAGCGAAATAATGTTTGAAGGTTGAGATCCATAAACAAAATATATATATATTTTTTTATAACGAACCAAACACTTGGTGGTGAGCTTCTGTACACACAGGTTGCGGCATAAGCTTCGTTCATGCCTCCTATTTGAACAGACCCTTCAGGCGTGCCGCAGATCAGAGGAGTCTCTCGTTTACTAATTAAAAGCTTTGCCTTCATTCTTCAGATTTGCATTTGTGTGCTTTACTCTGGGAGTCCAATTAATCAGTGTTGATTTAAAAAAATGAGGCGTGTTTGATTTGAGAAGTACCCTCCAGATTATGCTGCGCATGGTTGGCTTGCTCAGCTGGGGTGTAAAATGTATCTAATTGTAGGTCCTGTTGTGGCACTCGCACCTGACGGATGACCCCTGTGTACGACTGTGGCCTTTTGAGATCTCTACATTGTAACACACTCTTGTGCTGCAATAAAAACACTCCCTAATATGAAAAATAATTCACTATTATTGGAGTAAGTGATAGGTGAGAAACATTGTTTTTTTTTGTTTACAAGGCACTGCTGCGGAAGTTACCTTTTTAACCTTTCTGAAACACAAGGACTATCGCCCCCTTGAAAGCTCCAAGATGAAAATAAAACATGATAAATCAGCACACATTTTCTTTGCATCAGATAAATAGAACCGGATTCAACAGGAATTGATATTGGAGCAGTTTGTTTCTGTTGAAGAATTTGAACTATCATCGGAGGGCTTGGGAGTTCAAGAGTATTCGTGATTTTGTTGTGACTTAAGTAGTGCACTGCGTTGCAAATATTGTAACACTTTTTTTTTGCTAGCGTACTTTGTTATTTTTAGTTTTGCCTTTAACCAGGGCACTGCTGGGAAAGAGACTTGTTGGCATCAGTTTTTTATCCCTGTGTAAATAAAATAGAAATTTAAGTGAAGTATGCCTACAGCACATTAGAAAATGATGGTATCTGAGGCTTCTTTTTTTTTTTGCATGATTAGCATCATATTCACTCACGTAAAAGTGAAAGGTGTACATTTAATAACATTTGACCTACTCCTCTGTTCTGTCAACAATAGAGGTATAATTTCAACAGCATACGATAGCAGGCAGTCCTGCATCTCCATCTTTTTTTCAGCCAGCTTTCCAGCCATGGCCAAACAGGCTGTTGGGCATAACATAATTATACATGCTGCCTACAGAGTCTCTACATGGACTCTCCGTGACTCTGTATGAATAGGGAACAGTTGTGGTACAGAAAAACAAGGTCAACAAGCCTGTTTGTATTTGAATAAACCTGAAACGGTTGCAGCAGATGCTCGTCCATCCACGGCCACAGGTGCTCGGTCTCACATTAGGCCGCAATGACTTCATCTTGAATGAAATGATACGAGGCTTGTGAGCAGTTCAAACGACCGGTAAACATTGGCACCAACCGCGGCCAGGCAGCATCGGTCACGTCTGGTTGACGATCCGGCTAGATTCCTTTGATGTGGATCTCCTGCTGAGTGTAATAGTTCTGCTGGCTAGCTGAACACTCACTGCTGCACTGCACTGGGCCAAGTGATTCGCTTATGCACGGAGGAGAGCCCCAGCGTTGTCAGACACACCACTGTATGTGTGTTGACGCGGGGGCCAACTGAGCGGCCCCCACCCCAAACCGTGAAAGGGACTTGAAAGAGAATGCGGAGTATGATTGTGATTGCGGGCAACGAAGGAGATGTGAAGGTCCATTCATAAGAGAGGAACTCCCCACTCCATAATTGACCCTGGGGACAATACCAGACCGTTTTTTGTCACATCTGGTCATCATGCCTGTTGCGTGCTGGACCAATAGACACTGTACGTGTACACCCAGTTGTGCAGACACACACCCTTACTACCTCCTCTCTCTCTCTCTCTCTCACACACACACACACACACTCTATCTCTCTCTCTCCCCCCAATTCTTTCTCTCTCCCTCTTAATAAAGACCTTGGGATAAGTGGACTGCTGGATAAAAACAACTTGACAGGATCCCGTTTTTTTTTCTCTTCCTTCTATACTGCGGAGAGAGAGAGCACATTCCCTCTAAGCTTCATTAGGCCCATTTAGTCACTCCGGGAGTAGGGTTGGCCTCCCAGCATGGGGTAACCTACCCCCAGATGAGCTCGGCCAAGCAAATGGTAAACATTGTGCGCCTAGTCCGTATTTACTGTAATCCCTGCCGGCATAGCAGTGCAAAAACAACGTGTTTTAACATGTATGGTGATTTCGCATGCACATCTTTTACTGAGGAGTTGAGTGGGACGTTACAACATTGAATTTAAATGTCCGCCGTATATTTCGGACAATGTGTGGCTGATTTGGTAGGCAACTCGAGTGGCCGGCCCAGACACTCGTGACGCGGCAGACTTCCTCTTTGGGCATCACAAGGACCGTCGTCTGTTGGGGATTGACAGCCGACCCCTTCACCCACGGCGATCACGTGAAAAGGCCGGCACCCTGTCCCTGACATGCAGCTGCGCACGCATTCACGTGCGCATGTCCATCCACACACGCACATCTGTTCACATGATTCGTATGCGCACGACCATTTGCATGGGCACGCCCGATTCACAGGTGCACACCCATTTTCATGTGCACACCCATTCACACGTGCACACCCATTCACACGTGCACGTTCATTCGTACGCATGCATTTACTTTCATCCCCATTACCCTCTTCACCGATCATTTTCATAAACATCATCCTCCAAGAGTCAACAATTAGGTATATCATCTTTTTAGTGTTTGTCCACTGTTTTACTGTGTCACTGTTTCCACTGGTGCTGAGTCGAATGTCTCTTTTCCAAGGGACTCCAGCCTTGTGCTAACTGTGCCGTTCGCTTTGGGTTAGCGCTGTGGGAGCTTTTGGCTGCCCTGATCCAGAAGCAGCCAGTGCCACTGACCGTATCAGCACTGAAATGCAGTGATCCAAACCTCTGAGAGCGACGTCCTATAAATATCTCTCTGCCCAAGCAACAGAAGCCGTGACGAAAGGCTTCTGTTGACTTTCCGTCCTTTCCCTCATTGGGTTTTTGGACAAGAGGACGAGCCCTCGAGGAGGAGGGGGGAAAGTGTGTGCCTTGAGCCAATGTTTGCAGTCAATCAGAGTTTACAGGGCCGTGGACCCCTGGCCCTCGGGGCCCTTGACTGGATCCCCCGGGAGAGAGTCCGTCCATGACCCCCCGCCCCGCACCACCCGGCTCTCTCACCCCTCTGCTGTGATTCACGACCTCTCCTCCCGAACCACAGGTCAGCGGCGGTGGCTCTATTAGGCCTTGTCGTTCCTAAGCAACAGTAGTGGCCCCTTGGGGGGGCTGGGCTCCAAGGGACACTCCTGCTGCTGACAAGACCTCCACTGCCCTCTCTCTTTCTCTCACTCTCTCTCTCTCTCCCTTGCTTGTACACACACATACACATGCACACACACAAACACACACACTCTCACACACACACTATCACGGTCTATTGCACAGTGTCTTTCTCCCTTCATCTGTATTTCTCTCTCCCTCTCTGCACTCAGAGTAGTTAGAGCGGTTAGCTTGGCAATTAGGAAGCTGTGTTCTCTGAGAGCACTGGGTAATTAAAAGGCTGCTTGACGTTGAGGCTGCCCTGGGATGCATAGCAACCGCAGCAAATCAAATCGCATGTATTTATGAGAGAGTATCTTTTCCTGTGTTTTATGCTCGTCTCACAAACAAGGGCTACGGACAAAACCTAAAACATACACAATGATGTATATGCTGCTTGTTTGTCGGGGCCCGTGTTGGTCTGTTGTGACGTCTCCATGCAGCGTCGCGTCCCGTGCATGGCATGCTCTGGTGCGGCCACATAGAGAGTTCATTTGAATCGGTCGAGTCCGACGTGGCGACCTCGCGGGAGGGCCAAATAATAATGATGATAGAAGTGATTCGGCATTTTCAGGAGGACATCTTGATAGGACGTCTTGTGCCGTTTAGCGCAACATCTTTAAGAGGAACCATGGTTTTTGAACACTCAGCATAACGCACAAAAAGGAGACATAAAAAAAAGAAAGTTTGATGCGGCTCGCATGCACATGTGCATGCACACAGTCTTCCAGCATCTGACAGCATTGGTGCAGATGCATTCAATGTCGGCAAGTGAACAGCAGGGGGAGCTAGCCATCATCTGGAGCCGGCGCAGCACAGAAACAGGTGATCTAGACGGCTGTCTACATGTCGATGACAATGTTTGTTTACTGTTTTTTCATGTCAGCCTGAGATAAAGAGATGGGGGGGGGGGGTGTTGGGGGGGACTACCGCGCACGCAGCCTCCCCAACACAGCGGCGTGAGCGCGGCGCTGACACGTGTAGGCAGGGAGAACACAGCCTCTCTCATTACTCAGGCTTCAGAGAGACAGGCTGTCAGGCCGCTCCCCACAGGAGCCGGCTGCAGACGTAGCACAACATCAGCCTCAACTCCCACAGCCCAGGGAATATTATGTCTGCTCGCCTCGGAACGGTACAACAACCAAAAAAGATGTATTTACCAAGAGGCTTTCCGACTGACTGTTGGATCACAGGAGATGTTGGAAGACTTTTTGCATGACAAATTATTCCAATAAGTTTGGTGCGGTTACTTGACCAAACTGTGTATCGTCGTTTAGATCAAAAGTAAAAGGTCTAAAAACATCACGCCTTACACTGAGAGTAAAAGCAGAGATAATGATGTTATTAAAGTTCAGCGATGCTCTTGCTGATGCTCTTGAAGGAAGGACCAACAGCGAGATACTGCTATGGATTAACGTCTTCAGAAACATCTTTTGCACGCTCAGATCAGCAGTATTGTCATATTCACGGTGGGATCAATATCCTGCTCCAATCAGTCCCTGTCCCCTCTGAAACCATGAGGATTGATCCAGCCATGTTTGTATGCTCCAAGGTCAGCCCCTTTTCCATCTGAGCCAAGATGAAGTCGATGTCGGCCGCATATGGCCTGTGTTTACCCATATCGTCATACTGTAGAGACAGGACTTAATGAACAATAGGTAAACCACCCACATTGTTACACTGTAGAAACAGGACTTAATGAACAATAGGTAAACTACCCACATCGTTACACTGTAGAAACAGGACTTAATGAACAATGGGAAAACTACCCGCTGTGGACACTAGACTTCATGAACGAGAGGTAAACTACCTACATTGTTATGCTGTAGAAACTAGGCGTCAGGAATAAGAGGTAAACTACCCACATCAATGTACTGTATAAACAAGACTTAATGAACGAGAGGTAAAGCACCTATATGGTTAGACTGTATAAACAGGACTTAATGAACGAGAGGTACGAGCGTTGGAGCAAACCCGACTCTGCAGGGGAGGCCGGTTTTACGGATTCCCTCTGAAGCTTCCGTCATAGATAAAGGTTTCTTTTTGCACCGGTTCTTTTATGGTCGATCAAGAGTGAAGGTTTCCAGCTTAGTCTTCGCTGTAGAGGCCCTTTGAAGTCTTTGTAAATCAGAAGTCAAAACAACATAAATCATTGACCAATTTTACGACATCCTTGGATCCCCTTAATCTCTAAATGGAGTTGCTCAGGAGCAAAGGCACGTCTTTGAAGAGGCGTGGGTCCGGGTACCGCTCGCCATCGTACTCTCCACTGGGCACTCTCTGGCCTTTTGTGACCCGGTGTGTCTAGTGTGTGATTGCCCCCGGAGCTCAGCATGCTGTGTCCTCTGCCAGCCTGGCTCTCGCCTTACCATCAGAGCACCCAGTTAGACTGTCACCCAGAGCAGAAAAACGTCTCTGATTTCAAATAAGTGAGGTGTTTCAGTTCAGTTAAGACAGGAAGCGGATTATGGTATATAATCAAGTAGTGTAGATTTGCATGTAGGGATTTATTGTCCTGACTACCAAGTGTTTTAAGCCTGGAAACACTGAGAAGCTGTTGAAGTGCAAATAGCAAAAAGGCCTGGAGCCAGGACAAATTAAACGTTGTTCCATATCAATTGTTCTACGCTCATTAAAGGCTCAAATAGCCACATAGATGTAGAGGAGAGCAAATGTCAGAGGTCAAATGGCAGAGAGCGGGAACAGAGGCAAACTGTCTCTGTCTAATTAGCTGCTCGGAGAAAGCTGATGCCAGAGCAATTAGTAATAATTCCTTGAGCGTGGGATCACTGGAACCAAATGTGTGTTTATTAAATATGTGCATCGTAATATTGACTGAAATGCCTCATTTAAGAAGTTTGTGACCAAGAAGACCATTTGTCTAAAATTTACAGACGCAAAATACGTTGTGTTCTGATTATGTAAGTCCGCGGCAAATGTTTTCGCACCAGATATTTAAAAATAACGCAACCTACTTTCCGCTCTGCTCAGAAACCTGACGTAGTTTTGCGTGAACACCTCCGGAGGGCGCTAGTAGGCTTTGAAACGCATGTCACCACGCACCCACACCGACCCAGCAACATTGTATCACTGTAACTTCAGAAAGGGCTAATTTCACAGCATAACCACAATCCCACTCGGTCACCGCAATTAAAAATCAAATACATAATTTTACAATATTCCAATGAAAACTTATTGACTTAATGACTCAACAATCTGAATTGATGTCAATGGGCATCGTGCATGGCTTCTGGATTCAGTGCACAAAACCAACACTGTGGCGTACGGCTGCATAGGACCCTCGTCCACTTTCCCTTTATGTCCTGCACACAATTGCGGCTTGTCTGCTAATGGCACCAGCCACATTCAAAAGATGACACGTGGACAATGCTAATTCAGGCGACATGCCTCTCCTTCCCGTTGCAGACTGCCTTCCAGCGCAGGACCACATAACTCCACACAGTTACCACGCAGCAGCGAAGCACAATGGCATCTTCTGTGGAGCGTGCGGCCGCAGAAAACCAGGACGCGATGGCAGTGGATGTGTGTGTGTGGATGTGTGCGTGTGCCCGCTGCGTTACGTGGGGACAGGTTGCGTTTGAGCTAGTGCCTGCTTACGTGCACGCGATCTTTTGGGGTGCATGCCCTTAATCGTTCTACTGTACGTGTACCGTCCACGTGTACCTGATTGTGCAAAGTGAGGTCCGCGTGGACTCTCCATCCGAGCAAGGCAGCCCCCCTGAAGACTCCGTTACCCTTACACACTCACACTCCATCTGTGTCACCTATTTTTCACCGGGTCGCTCCTTTTCCGTGGCTGCCACTGTTTAAGGGTACGCTCCCCTGTGACTCTGGCTGGGGGCGGATGTGTTTGCAACTGCATATGTCTCTGCACGCTCCAGAGAGGAGAACAGACCGCGGTGTGAATCCAGAAGAGTGGAACCGGGGAAACGACGAGAGAGCATCGTTTGTTTTTTTGGAAAGTAGGGGAGAGAGTGTATAGGTTCCCGTGTGAGAGACAGACAAAGAGATGTGGAGAAAGAGAGATGGTGGTGGTGGGGGTTACAAGAGAGTACTGGAGATAGACAGAGAGAGAGAGAGGGTTAGAGCCAGGGGAGAGGGAGAGAGAGAGAGAGAGAGAGAGAGAGAGAGAGAGAGAGAGAGAGAGAGAGAGAGAGAGAGAGAG
>JAVQJS010063192.1:0-19479 GCA_036024795.1 Galaxias rostratus | reverse complement strand
CCCCCCCCCCCCCCCCCCCCCCCCCCCCCCCCCCCCGCAGCTGGATGGACATGAGGAAAACCTGCATTGGGCACCAGGGCATCTGTTTCCTGGGATGGGATATCAAATGATGCAACCCTTTTCCCACCAAGCCCTTTCTAAACATTACAACAGTTAGAAGAAGAGGACCCCGCATTAGGACAAGAGAGAGCATTGCATGTCATAATACTGTTATTTGTGAAAAGATGGCAAAGTCAGATACAATCGTATATTAAACCAGTTAAGTAATTGATTAATGACAGGATGTGACTAAAAGCCTTGTTTCTAGGAATATAGGAGGTGCAATCTGGGAGTATAAAGTTGTTAGCCTGCCAAAACCTGGAAGGGTGAGAATAGGTTACTGGTAGGTCGCTCAAACAAAAGCTTTGGCCATCCACCACAACTGCTGGTTAGCCACACTTACAAGTCTGTGGGAGATTCAACAACATACCAGGTCATCAATTTACTTTGATTTTGGCCATGCGCAAGAAGCACTGGTTCATCAAAATAAAAACGCACAAAACACATTTTCTCATTATAGAACTGCATACATTTCCAAGTTCAACGAGGACCCTTCATTATGTCTAAAGAATAGTTCCGTTACACGGCCACATACGATCCAGTGTTTTAAACCACACAGCACCGGACATGGCAAACAGTTTTGTTGGGTGAAATTGGCAACTGACAGTTGACGGATACAAAGCGCAGACTGAAGTGGATATGGGTTGAGGCTGTCCGTCTTGAGTAACTTGTGAATGCTTGAGAAAAGTTTCATGGAAGTAAGCGCAAAAACTCTGAACGGCCCTTTTTAGAGTGAACACTTACTATCCCTTCACAGACGATGCCTGTGCCCAGATGTTGTCAACAATATGGGAGGCATGGGTATTGGGATCTTGCATCAACAACTTAAATTCAACTCTATGTGACAGGGTGTAGGGTGCCATTGGAATTACAGTCATACTGCCCCCATTCCAAGGAACAACCCCACTCAAAAAATGTGCCTCTTGATGACAGCCACAGTGGCAACTATAACATTACAAATTATGGAATAAACCCTTTCCCTTCTGATGCCCACGGTGAAGATGAGTTGAAGACCAGTTCAGCACAGCGGTGACTGCGCAGCTTAAAAGATAGCAATTTTTTAAAGTTTGGCTGGCTTGACACTGAAACCAGCACTGATCAAAGTGATTTGACATCAACAAACTGATATGGCCGTGATGAAATGAACATAAGAAAGAAATAGAACCCCACCATCTAGATGAGTCTGTAAGCATGATGTGGCATGCTTCAAGGCTAATACCTGCAGTGTCTCCAGTCAAAAAAACACATCCCCATCGAACAACGTTCAGCCTATTTCACTAACGCTATAACTGGCTGGAGCTAATAGATTAGCATGACTGAACTAGTTTGTGTTCGCAGGTTTAAAGGAACACCATGATACATATTTAATAAAAATGACTCCTCTTGATAGCCCATCACAGCATATTGCTTTGACTCGCAGTGGCAGACACCAGCGTAAACTTCCCCCACTCTGGTCTTGTTGTATCGTAACTGACGCTAATTTGTAGCTTGGGAGGTATTACTGGGCGAGCACAGCCTCCGCCACTCTCTAAGGTTGATTATATAGTAATCTAAAAATAGAGGGAGGGAAGGGGTGGAGGGGTCAGTTAATGACAGGTTGCTGGGCCAGCGGTAAATATCATGCATGACAGCATCTGTCTAACAGTTGTTTATGTATGGCCTTCAAGTCACAGACAGCTGGCTGGCTGGCTGGCTGGCTGGGACTGGCTGACTGAGGCTCACTGACTGGCAGGAAATGCATTGCTTTTTTCTGAAGAACTAGACGGTTACATCCACAATGAATGAAACTCTGTGTGACCAGGAGTAGGGTGCCGTAGGACGCAGTTATATTCCAGTAAACACCCACACCCTTTCGGTTGGAGAAAGCAATAGTGCTGGACTTTCTGACCTGTACAGATGTCCGAGGCAACAATGGACTGTTGATCAACTTGGCCTTGGAATCCGCGGGCCCGTACCGAAGTGCGACGCTGTTGACTCGTTGTTCCGTGGTGAGAACAATGCCAAGGCCTCCGCAGAAACAATGGAGGCGTTGAGCACAAAAGCCAATGAGTAATAACAACATTGCATCAGACGGTGGATTAGTCTGGGACCAAAAGTGATTACCAAAAGGAGCTCCACTGTGAGCTGGTAATGGGCAGTACCAGGGGGGAAACAACAACAAGGGCTCTAATACACAACACAGCCCCCGAGTTCACAGCTCCTTCAACCTCTACCATAGCTGGCGCAGCAAACGTAACTCTAAAGGTATTTTGTCGTGACCAGCAAGACCTCTTTAATTGGCCGAAACTGATATAATGGTGTGGATGACCAACCTAGAACCCCAAGGTCAAGAAAGCTAGTGAGAAAAGAGAGGGAAGTCCAAGTCTGCTCCAAGTCTAACAACACGAGAATATTAGAGTTACTATTTGACTAGAATTGGAATATTTAATCACTGCATAAAATCATGATTAGGATGCACTTGGTTTAAAACCCAAACACTGTATGCATTTCAAGACATTTCACATGAGTTTCATTCCTCGTGTGGGTTTCCAGTGTGAGTTGGAAGGGGTCAACAGCGGTCAGATCCATTACAGGAAAAAAACATACCTCGCAGCAAAAAATGCAAAAAAGAAAGCTCACAAGAAATCTCTTTGTGTTTGCCGAACCTCAATGTTCATCTGACATCTCCATGTAGATCAGCATGTCAGTTCAATATACCTGTGTCTGGGTGTCTGCGTTCCTCTCACCTGTAATGCGCTGTTCAGGAAGCAGCTGTTTTGGCCCGGCTCGTTGCTGAGCCCTTTGCTGGGGGCAATGGAGGTCATGGTGCGCGGGGTAAAGATTCCCTGCAGCCCCCCACTGCCTGACGCAAAGTAGTTCCTTTTCCACGACATAGTCTTGCCCCCCACCCCGTCCCCAACCCCGCCACCTAAAACCAGGTGGCCTTGTCCGGTAATATCTTTAGGTAATGAATCCTATACTGTCCGCCCTCCTGAGAAAACACACACGTCCATCTCCTTAGAATGGGGGAAAAAAAAGTAAGTTTTCAAACAAATTAAAAAACACTAAGGACTTGGGTTACGGCAGCAATATCCAGAGTTTCTTCTTCTTAGCAGGTCATTAGAGTGAGTAGAAGACTTTTGAGTGGAATCTCCTGGCTCTTCACATCGTTATGTTATCTTTCACACAGCCAGCATATTGGTCATTCCCGACTGTGGAATGTCGCAAAGTTCTGTCACTCTGGGGGCCTTAATTGATGCGAGTGTGTGTTGCAGGGTCTCACACAGTCCCCTGCACAAAAAGGACTACCCCAATGCACCGACCACAATAGCACTCTCCAGCAACAGCAACAAAAAAAAAAGGAAAAAAAGACGGCTAACAACCAACGAGGTTCCTCCACAAAAAACGACCAATGAGGTGAGGGGATGCACGGTCAAAGGTCGGCGTCTGGTCCCTTCAGCATTCGGTTGAGTGGAGTGGAGTGCCGCAGTCGCATCATTCACACTCCAGAAACCCTGCGAAAAAAAAAAAAAAAAAGTTTAGGGTCGGCTTTCCCAGTCGGACTTCCTTCCCTCCTTCCCTCACTACTTCCTGCTCCAACACTCTACGTTGGCCTCAACCTGCTCTCACACTCAGGGTCACAACATCTATGCCAGTCAGTCGTCCTCCTTTTCAGCCCCTTCTGTCCCTCTTTGCCCACCCACCCTCCTTTTACCCCCTCATCAGTCTGTGCGGATGTGAGCACCCTCGCTTTTGTGTTGACAGCGCAGGTTTGCTGACAGTCATTCCATTTGCGGATGGCTAAGGCGGGGGAATGGGATCCCGTTCCCTCGTCCGGTGGACTCCTCCCCACCCACCCAAATTGACTGCGTCACTGCACACATGTGCCTAAAAAGAACCCCCCTCCATCCCCTTTTCTCTAATGTCCCCTCCGGCACATACACACACAGCCAGCCCACAAGCTTACGTCTTATAAGTGGTGGTATGACGCTATTCTCTTTGTAGGCCCGAAGACCCTCTAATCAGACTCCCGCTGAAGAGCTAAATAAAGACACACTTTGAGGAGGGGGGCGTCTGCACATGGGAAAGGTAGAAGGTAGACAAAAACCAGGTCCTGGCTCTCTCAACGATCACATTCATCTACACTCTCAGTCTAAGGCTACAAAGGAGGAAAACTTTGCCAGCAAGCAGACACAATGCAAATTTCAGACGCAAAAATGCCATCTCTGGTCAGTTTGGTGTTGGTGTGCGTTTGAAACTACTGACTTGAAAGCTTCAAATAAATAGTTTAGATACAACTGAGGATAGTTGTAAAACTCAGGAAAGTAGAATAGATGTCTCCTATTTGTGATAGATTGAAAACATTGTCTCTTTTGCGTTTAAGGCATTGCTGGACAAGTTGCATTTTCGCCTTGCTTCCCTTTTAAAGCAGAAATACAGTAGCTATAAAACACTTTACCATTGAAGGCCCAAAGTGAACATTGAACTTGGGAAATGCTTTCTACTTTTTTTGTCCCAATGGAACATGATTCCACAGGAATTTAAAGAGTTTTTGGCTGTTTTGGTTGAACAATCAGAAATTTCATTGAAGGATATGGGAGTTGAAGAGTCTTCTTGTTTTGGTAGAAACATTCTCTATTTACAATACAGAACAATATTTAACACGTCTTACTATTTTTAATTTCTTCATACTTGTTTAGTTGCTGTAATTTATATACTGCCTTAAATAGGGCTCTGCTGGAAAAAAAAGACCTAGTCTCAGTCGGTAATCCCTGTATTGATAACAATATTTGTATAAGATAGTAATATCCTCCTATGGAATTGTCTGCCTGTATTGTTATAGAAGACTGTATGACATTATGAAACATTACAAGGGATTTCTTTCATTATCCATCATCCTGATGTGATTTTAATTCCCATGGGTGGGCAGACTGAGAAAATGAAGAGGGACGAGAGAAAGAAATTAAAAAGGGGGGACTAATCTTTTAACGCATCACGATATATTCTGTTGGAACTGATAAGCAATTTTCTCCCCTTTCACATCTCTTTTTCCCTCCGCACCGCCCCTGCTCAATGTCCTATAATTTTTCCCCTTTAGGCTTCACTGTTAAGGAATCAGCTGACCCTGCACCTATGATGTCACCCAGTGTGTCATCCTCTCTGTCACGTTGAGCTGTTTCAACGGAAAAGTAGGCTCGGTATCAAACAACACAGTACATATGAGTCATACTGTTTCTTATGTATACAGTTCCTTCCACCACACCACCCACTTTTAAAACAAACCTGGTCCCTATGTTGTTTGTTCAGAGCATAGCATTCAACATAAAAAAAGACATGAGTCAAAAGTAAAGTTATCTTGATGTATCAGGTCTTCAGCAATCTCATTAGTGGGGTCCCAGCATCTCTGTTCGGACTTCCCATGACTGTAGCTTCTTCACCTGATGAGTAAACCTTTCAGTCATGCAGAAGAGTGGTCGTTGGAATTTGTGGTGACGGTGAATGCGTCTGATTTTTGGCTGATAATACCACAAGAATGTGATAAATAAATCGTAAACATGACTGTCCAAACAGTTTTGTTTTGGTGTGTGTGTGTGTGTGTGTGTACCAGTCAATGCTGAGTGGCTTGTTTTAAGGACTGTAAATAATTCTCAGAATCTCTTATTGGATTGTGGTCAGGTGGGGGCAAGCAGGGAGGTTGGTACCAACTGTAGTAAACCGTCCAAACATTAACTGGATGCTGTCATGGTTCCTTTGATAAAGCAAAAAAACTGACAAACAGCAGTTTGGAAAGTTCAAACCAGTGAGAGCGGGTCACATGTCCAGTACACATCAGTTCACAAGAATGCATGTGGGAAAAGTGGTTTAACTTAGTTCCTTTCAATGAGTTAGTAGAATTGTTCATGTAGTTGGAACTGCTGTGCGTTACTTAAAATGTACAGCCAGAAAGGGGAGACATTTTTTTGAGGATATGGCCACATAGAGATGGAACCACAGATTGTTGTTGTTATGGTCCTCGGCAGGGAGCGGGAAGGGAGGTGAGGGGGCGAGGGATGGATTAGCCTGATCAGACGCAGCCTGGGATTAGTCTGCTCTCAGGGATCTGTCTGGACACCCACTGGGAGATAACCTTGTTAGATTAGCTATAGCCGCGACTGCCATAGCTAAGGTAAAGAAGCTGCTAGCGACGCTAACATGTTTGGCGTAATTAGCCTACCCAGACGTCTGCTGTTGCACTTGAGGAATAAAAAGGGGGGTGAGGCATTTAGCGGGACTTGGTAGTAAACATCAGTTCCACGTGGTTCGATTTGGGAGGGAAGCCATCTTTTTTTGGGGCACAATTCGGAAACGTTTGGTTAAAATGACTTGTGGGTATGACTAATAATTAGAGACAGTAGCCCTTAGTTCTTACTTTTTGCAATGAATGGTGACAAATAGCACAACATTAGAATCTGTCCTATTTCAATGTGCTCAAGTCAAAATCTTGAAAGGAGCATGTTCTCCAAGGCCTTGTCAGCTTAGGAATTCTCACAGGATGAAAAACGCCAACACTAAGGCAGGGCGGAGCTATCGAGCCCGCCTTTTCACGCACAGTTCGGTCAGAAGCGGCCGGTAAATCAATTTCGAGGGCCGACGGGGAGAGCGAGAGTGAGATTAGTGAGTGACTCGGGGAACATGGCGACCATTGCCTGGCAACTGGCTGTCAGTTCGGATCAGGGTGCCGGTATGGGGGTGAGGACGGATGACCGGGCCTGTCTGACCAGCAGGCATGTTGACATGCCCACATTCATCAGGCTATGTCGCATCACCCGTGCAGAGCCCAGCACAGAGCCCAGTGCAATAACTCCTTAACTACAGAGGAATGCCACAGGCCAGAGGACGGTCATTTAAAACACATTTGGTTGTCATAACAGGGCAATTAAAAGAAAAAAAAGATCTTAAGAGGTGATAGCACGGTTTTAATCCCTCATTTCATCACTTTGGATTCCTAATATGTTGGAGTGAGTTTTTGATGGCTGCATAACAATTGTGCAATTGCGCAGCTCAATTAGAAAATAGAAACAAGCATGGCAAACGCACGGATCAGGCATAAGGCAAAACCTGCACGTTGTTAACAAAAAAAAATGACAAATTTATTGGACCCTAGTGGTGCGAAAAGGCTGAGATGGGATTTAACAGGACAAATACCCCTGCTGACAGGCCCTATTAAATCTTTTTGGCTGCTAAATTGACGACCACAGAGAGGAGACACTGACTATCATTATTTTTAAAAGCAAATTAAGACAGCCATTTCATGTCCAAGGGGAGATTATTAGGAGGTAAAGGAATGAACGTCTAGTTAACAAGCATTAAACTGTTATGAGGACTTCAACATTAGCAAAACGATCCTTGACACATCTTGATGGTTCAAATCACATTAGTGGTATGAAACCGCCAGTCACTGCAGACTACTTCATAGAGAGACTCCTTTAGGCAATCCCTGATTGCATTATCATACTATGCACGGCACGATTTTGAGTAAACACAGCTCGAAGATAACACCATTCAACCTTGTGTTGGGATATGAAGGATAGTGTTTAGCTGAGGGCCAGACAGGCTTACATTTTTGTCTGTGCCATTTCAAAAGGCAATGTCAGGTTGGAACCACAGAAGGCCAGTAGTTCTGCTTTGATCCCCCCATAATAAATGGGAAATTGTGTCATATGGGTGGGGCTCATTTCCGGTATCTGATTTCCTAGTTTGAGTTTAACAGGGGGAATGGTTTGGCATGGAATCTGAAGGGTGAAGAAAACCACAGACACACAGGGGAATACCAACCAACCACTTATTTAAAAAGACCATTAGCAATTGGTAACCCCAGACCGAGCTGGTCGGCTCCTGGAGGGGCTAACCCCCTAGCAGGCCTTGGAGACAGTGCCTGGACATCAGGATGCATTATGTAACACACCCACCAGCCAAGAGTCATTGGCCCACCATTTCTCTCTGATTACCTTTTAATACCTCGGGTTGTCCCTGGGCCAATGCCATGATGGGCAACCAATGCTATCTACTGGGGCCGGGCCAGTGGGAGAGGGTTGAGGGGGGTGGGTGTGGAGGTTGTGCTCAGACAGCTTCCAGCAGTCGGATAGTGTGTTAAAAACAAATAGAAAACTAGCAGCTTGTCAATAGAAGCCAAACCTGTGCAACGGACTGAGGCTCGTAGATTAAAGTATGTTTAAAAAGGCATTTAGGCCTAAAGCTGCCTGGAGCCGATTCTCTGTATTCGTAAGACGACTGTATTAGTCAGCAATGCATTATCATCTGGCTTTTTGTTTTATCCCCCTGATCTGCTTGCATCCCATAATCATCAATGCTAAAAGGACAGCCAGAGAATAAAAAGCAAAAATTTTGCTTCTCAGTTCACTGTTTGTGAGCAGGCTAATTGGCATAATGCGACTTGGCATCCACCGACCGGTGTTGCCTGTTACCATTGTTCAAACGGAGCAACTGAGTGTCTTCAGCATCCTGCAAACTCACCGCTGTCTGGTAGTAAATGCCTCTGCCAGGCTCACACTCGTATGTTTTCCTCTTTTGCTGCCAGTTGCCAAGCGCTGCTCTTTAGAGCAAACAGTGGCATGGCATTAACACGAGTCCCGCTTGTGGGAATCACTTCACCGATTAAACTGGCAGGACTCTTGAGGGAACGATGGCTCCATGTACAGAGGCCACTCAACAGCGTTTGGTCCAAACATACGCTTTCAGAGACCGAGAATGTAATGATGACCTGGAATATTTAAATCGGGAAGAGGAAAGGATGAAAGCTTAGGAATAAGTTGTTTATTGAGGTTTATTTATTTGTTTGGCAAACCTGGCTATGCATAGTTAATGCTGTGCCGCTGTTCAAAATGAGACCTCTTGACCAGCTGAAAGATTTGCAAAAAAAAAAACATCTGTCCTCTGACTCGAGGATAAATCTCTGCTGTTTAGGCCCTTAATCTAGCCCCTCCCCTAATTATATTAATGTGGCATTAATGCGTTTATGTAATCGGCTGCTTATGTCAAATTACCTGGCCTGGAAGATTCGCTTTAAATCTCAGGAAGAGATTTGGAAGAAGAGTCAGGAAGAGTTGTGGGGGATACAGTGACAGGTGTGAAAATGACAGATCATACAGCAGCCCCATATTTTGCTAGTGGACACAATTCAGAGTCATAGCCCAGTATACTGGTCACTGAGCACAATGAAATAGTAAAGCTGTGCAGACGCTCTAGCTAACCTCTGCGAAAGAGTGCTCTGGTATAAATAAACACAAAACCCACGACAACCTCGCCTCTATTGAAGAGCGCTTGGGTCCAAATCAGCAGACAGAGGGAGTTGTACTGTGACACGGATCCCTTTGCCAACACAATAGCCCAGCGCGGCAGTTTAAAACAAAGTTTCGGTCGCACGCACATGCGATTTGGGATGGAGATCATTTGGAGAGGATGAGAGGCTGGGCTAGATGTTAGAGGAGGGTAAAGCAACACGCTTGGGAGATAAGTGCTTAAGGTGAGAGGTGACACACATACAGTATATTCCCTTCTGGGTGCGGGTCGGCACGCTATCAGAGCTCAGGCAGACTGTCAGATAGAGAGGGAGAGCCTAGAGCCAGGTAGCATGTGAAGGGAGCAACACAGAGGTAGGGAGGGACATCTGCTGTCTCTCTAATGGCAAGTTGTCATAAATTGTGCTTGGGAATTTGAAATTGTCATCTAACTTGTCGTCAGCATCCCCCCTTCTGCTCTCTCTATTTCTCTACCCCACTCTCCATCTGAGATATAACAGTGCAAGAGGGAAGGAATGATAGAATTTGCCAGTTTCAAGTGACAGAGGAAGAGAAGGATGAACGATCGAAAGAGACAGAAAAAGATAAAGACTGGGGCAATGCAAATCTAAGGAGAGAAAACAGCTATGATGCTGAGGGAGGAAATACACACCAAAAAAAGAAGGTAAGATGAATGACGAACAAAAGGAAGAGAGGGAGTGTCAGAAGGAGAGGGAAAGCAGGCATGTGCGAAGTCTAAGACAGCAATCACAGACAAACAGAGATGGTGAGGAGCGGCAGAGAGAGAAAGAGAGAGAGAGAGAGAGAGAGAGAATGACAGCAAAGGGGCAGAGGAGCAAGGTGTTTGTTTTGCCTCCCACCTTCCACCAAGCTAACCCAGACCCCTGGCACCCTGACACCAGGGGCTGCTCATTCATGTCATCATCTGCATGATGGAGGGGGTCAACAGGACATGGGCTAGATAAGCCGTGTCGACATGCACTGGTCAACAGGGCCGATGGATTTTGATAGCAGATGCCAGAACAAAGAAACTCTTGATAAGAGTCTACTCTAAAGTATTTTTTAAAAAGGGATTAGGTTTCATCCCAGATCATTCCCACACAAGACATAAGAGGCTATCTAATAAATTGTTATGTGCTAGAGGAAAGTGATGAGGGAAAATCATTTGACGCTATGGGCCAATTCTCAATGTGTGACGAATGTGATTGCCATTAATTCTGGACAATGCACAAAAAAGCTTTCACAGAATTCAGCCCAGTGAAGGACAAATCCCTAAAATCCCTTGAGAACCAACGCATATATTATGTGTTCTGCCCTTCAGTGACCTGCATATATAATGGAAGGAGAATATATTAGTGAGAGGGAAAAGATAGAATGGATGTAAGTGACAGAGAGATGGAAGGAAGGATTAATAAAAAAAAAAAATTAAGTCAATTCCATAGATTCTCGGCTGTGACCCCCAGGCAGTTTTGGCCTTTGCTTAAAAGTGGTGTAGGCTACTAATGGTTATTGCAAAGTGCTACAAAAACACATGTAAGCAGGCAATCTACTAATTCAAGCAGAAAGTGTGATTTATGAACTACTTAATTAGCAGGATGCAATTGAAAATACTTAAATATTAAGATCGTGCAATTATCATTGAAGGCTCGAAAGGATTATGCGTACTGCCCTAGCTGTCAAGCATTTTGCATTTTGCAATGTCAGCCTCTTATAAATTAGGTATAATCATCAAATTGCATCTCTAGACAACTGCTACGTTGCCATCATGCACACAACTACACATTACACCCTGTTAGCCATTTAGCGGAAGCTTTTAGACAAGGCACCAACCGGATGGATGCATTCGAGTAGACCATGAAGAAGAAAAAAATGAATCTGGTAGTAAACCAAGTTCGTTCGCAAACTAGGTAAGAACCGCGCTAAAACGACTAACCAATTAGCTGCCTGAACGAAAAAGTAAAATGCAAAGAAGACGATGCTGCGGTCTTGAGGTAAGTGGGTCGCTTGGCCCACCACAGGTGGCAGGCAATGGAGGAAATGTCTGACGCTACGATGTCAGGGCACCCGGCAGCGAGCAGCTCAGGAGGGAGGGACCCAACTGTAAAGCTTGGTGGTCAGGGCTCTGAACCACAAGCTGGAGGGCTTAGGGAGGCACACCCTCCAACCGCCCCCCCCCCCTCCCCCCACCCCCTTGGGATCAAGCGGTTGGTCCGGACAACCAACTGGATAGAGGTGGGGGGGGGTCAGATTGAGGCACAATCATGTGACGGCGAAAAAAATTCATGTGACTTTAAGGATCATGATGCCTTTAGAAAAAGAAGCGCTCCTGCTGATGTAGCAACCTCCCAGCCACTGGAATAGATGAACCTAGTGTCAATATACTGACATACAAAGTACTGATATTGCACAGAGGGAACATAATTAAAGACATAAAAATAGCACAAATAGTATGCGAGGAAAATCTACAAAGTTAGGCTATGGATATAAAAGCATGAACATGGCATGTGCATTGTTCTTCCACACAAAGAAAGTGGAAGGATATCCTCTCCATTCTATAGGGCCGTATTGTTGCATTGTATTCTGCTTTGCTACCGAAAATGGATGTACGAATATAACACTAAGTATTTAAAAAATTATGTAGACTATATTATCAGTCCTGGCAAACAATGTTCTTTCCAATTGAACAGCTATGTAGCCTAAAAGCAGGTTGGTCAAAAAAACATAACATAAATCAGTTGCATAAAAAATTAAAATTAAATTTTACCTTAACTTCTGGGAAAGAGAGTCAATCGTGAAAAATACACTCCGAAAGTCAATTGTCGTTATCAAACCAAGAGTTGCTTGATGTGATTTCTCCAAACCCCTCGGAAATTTCGTCCAACCAATTACCACAGGCACTGAACTCTTCATAATGCGCTGCTTGGGAGTTTGAGGCTGGCGGTGGGCAGGGGGAGGGGTGGCGCCACTACCTGCCGTCCACAAACAATGACAGCCCCCTTCCTAAACCAGAGCATCAAGGGGGGGGGGGTGTTGAGCTCAGGACGCTAGCTTGACTCTGGAGGAAGGGGGGTTCTCTGTTTGCCAGTATTCAATTTGCGCTTGTGTCCCCCACCAACTGTTCTTTGAATGCAACTTAGTTTAGTTCATTTACTTCATGCAGGATATTCTGTCACTGCCTGCCTTTTAAACTGGGTACTGCTGTGAAAGAGAAAGGGATAGATTGTTATCCTCCATGTAAAAGCAAATATTAATAACAGACCAAGCCATTTCTCCTCAAACACCACTGTGAAGTGAACAGTTCACCATTAAACATTGGCTGCATATTGAAGCCCAAATCCTGAAGTGTGCCTGAATTTTGCCCAGCACATACAGCTGAGCTAGATCTGCATGAGCAACCCTTCACAATCTACAACAGATCATGTGTATATGTTGTAAAGGGAGGAGAATCGAAACCATTTCTGTAATGATTGGGAACAGAAGGCAGCATCAACAATAGGCTGATCAATAGACAGCAACTGACTGACCTATACGTTTCCTTTTACATGGTCTAGCGCATCAGCTGCACACTGTCCAACTTGACAAGCATGGCAAAGAAATTAAAACAGAGAAAGCATTTGCAAAATGTCAGTTTGTTTGGAAACTCAACTAGCTTTGCGTTCTTCTGTCTCGTCGGGCAAATCCGAATTGGCCAAGCGCCTTTAAAAGAAACTGCAATCAGAGCACCTATAATGTCTTCCTTCATGTGTTCATTCATTCCCCATCCTAAAGGAATGCTCACATAGTCAGAGACCTGGAAGAATTGTTCCCTCAGCTGTGGATAATAAGCCAATCGGTGTCATGTTCTATATGCTAGCAGAGGAACTGCTAGCTGATAAAAACAAGGTTTGACCTTGATAGTAAATGTCCTACTGATTGCTACTGTGTAAACACAAGTCAATGTGGTTTATCGTTTTATGACACCAGCAGATCCTAATAAGCAATTTTTCACACAGAAAAGAACTCCGTCAATTAAGGGAGTAAAGGTTTGGTCAGTTTAAACAGGGCAGTTTATGACATTTCTATCTGACAATAATCTTCCTCTCCTGTAACTGCCTATTAAGAGACACTGATTTATGAGTCGATTGTGTGTTGTGTGGAGGCTAATGAATGGCTAATAGGGCCAGATTCGGTATCATGTTGAGATACGTGGCAAAGATAGGCCTGATTCACAAACCATCTCAAAGAGGTGGGAATAGAGGGAAGGGGTGGGTAGACTTTACTTTGCTTGGTGCACAGTCATGCACAAACCATTTGCCTCCATGGCTCCGGTTGTATATTAATCTGGGAAAGAGGAAGTGCCCTGGTTAAATATTAGACAGCGTTAGCACCTTATCATCAGGATCACCTCGGGGAACCTTACACTGTCTGACAAGCTAGTGTAAACAGTTTGTGTGCAGTTATCTTTTAAAAGCCAACCGAAATGATGGTCTGCTGCCTAAGCGGGTGGCTATACTAGTGACTGCATTTAAACTCCATAAAGGAGACTGCGGTGAGAAAAACTGGAAACTATTTCAAAGGTTGAAGCATCTAGATTAGGACAAGTCCACATTTAAGACCACAACTATTTTAATCCGTATCCAAGCAAAGCGTGCCTCAACAGTTACTGCCTAAATTGATGTTAGCCTATAACATATAAATGTCATCAAAAGTGCTGATATTGGAACAAGGTGACAGAACATCACTGGGATTCAAATTAGAATTCACTTTTTGTCAACAGACTGTTATTATTTCAAAAAGGTATTAATTATGTGGAAATTGTATTCTTTTATGGTAAGACAGCTTTTGATCTGCGTCTCTGACAGATTGGAGAACTGAGGATTCTCAAACTGTCCAACTTTCTACGTGCAAAAGACCCCCACCTCTAACGACTGTACAGCATTCTATAAACGCTATTACAAACCCACCCTTAAATGTTCTGCAAAACCACCTCTGAAGCAGTGGAACCCTTATTCTCTTCCCAGTATGATGTTCTATGCTGCGAGAACAGTTCCACACTAAAATAAACAAAACAATTGATGAATTCCAATAACAAGACGTGTCCAGAGAGGACGCCCTGCATGGAAAGGTTCGGTCAAGCTTTGATTGGGGGGGAATTAGGACACTTTCCCACAATACACCATTCATGGAAAGACAAAAGGGGTTACTTGAATACAAAGAACCATCGCTTTAACAATGCTAGGGCTATCTGCACAAACAGTCAGCTTCCTCTCCTCAAAGGTCCCACTGGACCAGCTAACAAAAGGGGGGCCACATGAATCCAGACCAATTAATACGCCTTTTGTTTTCTCTCTCTCTTTTTTGCCAGCTTCAGAGAAGAATTCCATGGGGACAAATATGTGTTTGTGTGCGAGAGGGAGTGGGATGAAACTCAGATTATTGGATGTTTACAAAGTTATTGCAATGAGTTATTGGGGAGGGGAAGTGCCTCTGTGGTTTTCAAAGCAGATTTGAACCCAGGATGAACTTGAATATGAACAAACGTTTCCCTAGGTCTACTTACTATAAAAACACTGTGCATGTTCCTTGAGCAAGCACTGTGAACAGAATGCTAATTAGGGACTTTTGAAAGCATACAATTACGAGTCACTGGACTACATATTTGACAGTAAAATGATGTCCCATAAAGCCCTGCTTCACATCCTCCTGTACTGACACTTTAATAAACAGAGACGCTCTTTGGCTTCATCCTGGCAGGCTTTTATGGTACCGGACAAAAGCCAGACAGGACTGAATTGTGTCATTAGCCTACTAGCCTTGGCCTGATTTCACTATGTCCACTTCCTGGATGACATCATCCCTGTCTTACGTTATCCACCTGCTGGGTTTACACCTTATGTCATATGCCGGTGTGTGTACACACACACACGCGTGCCCCCGCCCCCCCCGGGGACATACGCACACACCCTGAGGAAGTTCTCAGTTACTTAACTCCTCAGAATGACATGCGATTAGACAGACAACACGTCCATAGGACACACAGTTGTCTTTTTCACAGACGCCCTATGAATCAGAGCAAACACAGAGCTAATGATGCAGCTTTTTCCTACTTCACTGATCCTCCTATCCACTTTACATAGCTTATTATTAATATAGCTTCTCATTAAAAAAGGTTTTTCTGTTTCTATAATCCTTATGGTGTTTGACAAAAACACGGAACATTTCCAATGTAACGACTACTACGTAATTTACACAAAAACAAACGCTTGCTCGTGTTTACAGTAGTACATCAGTCTCTACTACTACAGTAAGCCAGTGGAGAGTCTAAATAAGCTCATTAAGTGAAGGGGGGCAAAAAAGACAAAGGACATGAAGTATCTGAGGATAGTCTCCCAAAAATGTCACATCTCAGCAGTCTGTTTTGTCATTGGCATGAACAGTCCACTTTACACCCAGCACGCAAAGTAAGCAATTCAATGTAGGACATTGCACGGCACTGCTGTCACACCTGAAACACCAGGACTAGCACACCCACCCACACACATACACATCGAACACACACCAACCGCAGTCCTCCAAGGAGAAAGACAATACTTCACCTTGACAAAAGACCATTTTCAATCAACCCCCACTTTACTACCCTTTTTATCCCTCTCTTGCTTCTTTTGACTTACTTTTAACACGCTGTAGAGAGCATCTGTTCTCCAAAGCCCCTTGACACCAGCTGGGGATGTGTTCTAGCGCTGCCGTGGCTACGCTCTTGGTCCTCCCAGGTGACACTCCACCACAAATGACATCATGCTCGTTGCCGGCACACACCTGTTTCCTCAGGATGTCCCTCCCACTTTCATGTTCCCTTCCTGAAAATATTTAAAGGGATAGCGCGCAAGAGCTTCGGGTCCAGAAGGGAAAGTAAATGCACACACTCTCACAATGACTCTGTGCCACACTTCGCCCACAAGCCCAGGGAGAGGTTAAGGCATCGCAATATGACAAAGAGGACTCTCAGCTTCTCGCTAAAGGGAGTTGTACTAAACAGACACCTCAGAAGAAGCTTCAGCTGTCACTGGCAACATGTAAGCATACGTCCCATCACACCCTCCCCTCCCACCCCTCACCCCCCTCCTCATCCGACAGTCTTGGAGCCCTAGGGGGTGCGGAGGTTCGTCTCATCTCTCTCCGGGTGCCTGAATGCAAAATTACTATACAGGCCCCCGTGTATGACTAATTTAAAGCTGCCATACAGCCCCATGTCATGCATAATTTGTCACGCTAACGTGTGACTCATTAAGGCGCAACTTTAAACCCCCCCAGGCCCCTCCCAATGGCATCCCGTTTTGTTCCTTCCCCATTAGAGCCTCATTAATCGACAGGCCTTGGGTACAAAGTGGCCACCCTTCATCTGTCGGCCCTTGCCTGGAGATTTTAATGGTGGCAGTGTTGTGGCGATGATAATTACAGTGGACGTATAATTCGTAATTTGGCCCCACCTCCAATCTTGAAGCCAGACTCCCTATTTCGGCATCAAAGACCTCCTGTGACCGTGGTGATGGGGCACCGTCTAGACTGCGTGCACGTTGTAACGACTCAACCACCAAGCAGGACGCGACGCAAAATGCTGACCAGCATTCAGAGTTTCTCAAAAGGAAATCCTAACAAGTGATTGGTCTACTGATTAACAGAAAGAGGAAAAGAAACAGAGTTCTCCCTCCCCTAAACAGTAGCCTAACTTGATTTGTTCCAATCTAGAGGGGGGGGGGGCTTGACGAGGGTGGTGATCAAGCCTTCAGGTGTGAAAACCCAGACGAGAGCCAGTTCCCAGAATGAGACGGAGGTAAACACTGGCACACAGCAGGAGCGCCCGGAAAATAACCTAAAGGAGTGAAACAGAGCTCCCAAATGCACCCCCTGCCACTAATACAATTAGCCGGGTATAATAGACGAGAGATGAAAGGCCCAAAAACGTGCGGTGTGTAGCTTGGTGTTAGCCAAGTCTCTGTGGTGCAGCAAGCTTAGGCTACAGGCTACTGATGTTCTTCAAGTACCCTTTTTCTTCTTTCACTGTCATTTTTCTTTAATCCTTTCAGACACTCTTTCATCCTGTCTTTTTTGTTTGACGCCTTTTGTGTCGGTTTTAAGACAACAGTACAAAATTTGTGCGTTTGGGAACAACATGAGAACTCACCAGGCTTTGTTGAAGAGGGGTGTTTGGAAGCTTTACTGGCTCACCAAATGCATCCCCTGAGTCAGAGTGTATCCGGAGGAGGGGAACGCAAACGACCTCCGCTAGTGCCGTTGCGTATCCCCAGAGCAGGGAACCGATCTGCCAATGAGCGTAACATCCTGGTATCAGGTGCTCCAGCATTGTCATAAACTAGAACTGTGTGGACATTCTTTTGGTGAAAAAAAAAACACCAGGCTGGATTCCAACTTTGCATGTTTGCTTCCCTTGCGTGGGAAATAACACTCCTGGGCGTCATGTTTTGCATTCGATTCACCAAGAGGACCTGACCAAAAACCTGTTATGTCACAGCATACACAAATAATGCCCCTTGTAAGCAATGTGCAAGTGTTGGAGGCTTGAAGGGAGACGGTGACGGAGGCTGAAAGCCTTTAGCACTGACACCCAGAGATCAGACAGCCAAGCTTCTTCTGGGGGGACCACCCACTCCCGACCCTGAAACATACTTACTGTCCCATCCTGTCTGTCTGTCTGTCTGTCTGTCTGTCTGTCTGTCTGTCTGTCAGCCACTGAGGCAGGTGGCTTCAGCAAGCTTTACATTTTGTCGGCACAATAATTTCATGTTTTAAGGCTACACTTTCTCTGTCTCTCTCTCTCTCTCTCTCTCTCTCTCTCTCTCTCTTTCTCTTGCCCTTGTTTCGTCCAACACGGATGAGCTGTTCTGGAAGTTGTCCCAGGCAGCACGCTCCATATGCCCGCCTGGCAGACGCTAGTGCCAGCTGAAGGAAGCCATCCACAGGTCAGCAAATGAGCTGCCACCCGTCCACCCACCCACTGTGTAGCTGCTCAGACTCAAAAGTAGAGCCTTACATGCGTCTATCTCACTTATAGCCACTTGTCCATGAGTAAACTGCAAGACAATTTAGCTTACTTTCCCAGTGTGCAATCAATCAGTCAGTCACAACTGAGTATCCAGGGTAAGTGTGCTACATAAAACAATAAGCACACTGAATAAAACCAATATCTGGAACCAGATGTGATTTTCAACTGACAACCATGTAGGCCTAGTAATTCAGGTTTGTAGGGGAGATCAATTCCATCTCGTCACAGCTTGAACAGCTTCAGTGTGCGCCACCCCAGAATTGGTCGTAAACGTGATTAACCCAACCACACCATAGAGGCCAAAACGGCAGCTTCAATTAACAAGTTGCACAATTTCAAATGGTTCACGTGCCTTTGTTCATGTTTTCCGGCAAGCCAAACCAGAAAAACTAAATAGCGATCCTACTAATCACGCCATTAAGTGAGCTTTGCCCACACAAAAAAAAAAAAAAGAATAAAACAGGTAAGTCTGCAATCCGAATTGACTCACTCACTGACAAATCAAAAAGACAAGACTGTGTGAGGAAGATCGTCCCTCTAAATATAGAGTTTCTGACTCAGCCCACCACCAGTATCTGACAACATATTAAATCACACCGTTTCAGACGGGCGTGACCTTATCCTGTTTCCTATGTTTTGCCTATTACGACAAGCACCACAGCCCCTGGGGGCCAACATGCTGTCTGGAGGGTTCTCATTCGAGACATGGCCCCCGGCTCTCATTAGGGTCTGTGTGTTAACTGATGCAGACTCAAAGTCAAGGCCTCTACATTCCATCAGCTGGCTGCTAGTCTTTGGCACGTGAGAGCAGGGATACAGTGAGAGTAGGTGACCTGGAAACCAAAAACCAGCGCCCGGAAACTCAATAGCCTAAATTCCAGGCTGGCACATCCGCTACCCTGTTGTATTTTGAACAGAGACGGCACACTGCGTTGCCGCCCACGTCAGACAAGCAGACACACACACACACACACACACACACACACACACACACACACACACACACACACACACACACACACACACACACACACACACACACACACACACACACACACACAC